>JAMFLO010000253.1:0-50444 GCA_027475765.1 Paralagenidium karlingii
CATCCTTCCACCACGCCAACACCTGCAGTTGCCCTGGTTGTCGCGATCTTCCACTGGCAGCCTTCCCCCAAGACGAGTGTGTGTACAGTATACTGTCCAGTACGAAATGTTCGTCTTGTCATAAGGTACTCTTGATCAAGAGGTGCGGTGGGTTTTTTGTGGCCAGGAACCCAACACAAACAACACGATATGCCCGAAACAACGTGTGGAGATACTCCAGTAACTCCTTGATTGAGTGCAACGTTGGACCAATTCTCGCAATGACGGTGATTTGTCGAATTGATCATCAGACTGAGGCTCACCTGAAAGAACAAGGGGTTCTGGAGCTCGACCAAGACCAAAAGTATACTAACTACTACCTACACAACGGGACTGTAGGAGAAGCCATTCGTGGTGGTGGAACCAGCACTCGAGATCCGCTGGTCAACGTGACTCGGGTGTTGTCGGTTGGATGGGTGGTGGTGCTTCATCTTGTCCTCTAGGTCATGGCTTGACTTTCCGCCTACTTGTTGCTTTCGGTCGAGTTGATGATGTTGTTGATGCTGATGTCATACACAATAGCGTCTCAAGTCTTTAGTTCATGGTGTCCCTTGTCAATCATGACCGGTTCTCCTGTATTATCATAACGCTTTACTCCATTCACAAGACCTCGCAAGACCTGCGGAGAGCCCTCAAGGCTCATTTCTGCAGTTCGGCCTCCATCTCTGCAAAAAAGGCTTCAGACAGATCGGCAACTAGCGGATCGTTGACACGTGGCAGTACCACCACTTTGCAAGTCTCGTAGCGTCTCCACATCTCACAGCCTCGGAGAAAATGCTCCGATTCCTTGAGTAAAAGCTGGCGAATGGCATGCTCTTTGCTGTTGAGATCGCTTCCATTGCCAGGAGGAGTCGGGGTGACCGCCTGGCGAGAATCGGGCGATCGGTTTGGAGTGAACAGATCGGAGAATAATGAGAAGAGTTTGAGGTGCTGCAGCCGAAAGATCGTCAAGTGCATGATCGCTGAAAACTTGTAGCTCAACGCGACCAGCCGGATGTTTTTCGCCGACTGGAAGGTGCGCGTGGTGCTCTCAATCAGAGAGGTTGTCTGCTTCAACGTCGTCACGCAGTACTCACCATAGTTCCGTGCGTGAGAGACATCTCCCAGTTCTTTGTACAACATCTTGATGTCGTTGAGCATGAGTGCATGCTGGAAAAACTTCCCACTGGAGCGCAGATAAAACTTGGCCTGCGTGACTTGTCCATCAAGTCCAGCTTCGACTCCACCCTTGCGATTGCCTTCATGTTTGAGTGTTCGGGCTTCTTCATTCAGCTTCGTTGCTTCTGCGCGCAACTTGGCGATGTCTTTGACACGAGGAGCCGAATCAATTGTGAACTTTCCTGACAAAGCAACGTATGGAGAAGTAGTATCTTCCGACGGTGCGGGTTTCGGTGGTTCAACAGAAGTGCCAGTCGGGGTCAGCGCTTTTCGACAATTCGCGCACAAGCTACAGGCTTCCTTGCTGGTGGATTCTGTGGATTTTGAGGCTCGTGACGACTTTTGACTGTCCAACGCTGCTTCTTTTGGCTTTTTACTCTCAGTGATTGGAACTGCAGCAGCTCTCTCCTCTTTGGTCACAGAGGGTGTGATTTCCTCTTTGACTTTGGTATTTTCGTGATCCGACGAGGCGAAAGACTCCTTTTTCTTGCTTTTGGACGACGAACTGCTCTTTGATTTGTCTTTGGATTTCTTTTTCGACCGCTGGCGCTTGCGGGACTTGTCGTCGTCGCCGGCTTTCGTGTCGTCGTGTTGCCAGGTTATTCGCTCCACAGTGCCATTGCGCAACTGTTCGCGGAATGCCTCGTGGGCAGCAGTGTTATTGTTCATTTGTTCTTGCTCTTCAGCACTCAATCGGACGCTGAGCAGACAATCGCGCACATACACCGACATTCGCTGCACATACTCGGCGTTAGGATGATGGCGTTTCTTGGCGCGATGGCCCTTGATGGGGTACCCACTGTCTTGCTCTCGGCGATTGTTTGCTTCCTCTTCATCGCCACTACTCTGCGGCTCTTCTTCTTCGCTGTCCACAATGGACGCATAGCTCTCTTCCGAGTCACTGGCATTCCCGCCATCCGCGGAGACCACTCGTGACTCTTTGCCTCTCGACACCATCCCGGCAAAGCGTAGCTGCTTGCCACGACCAAAGCTCGAAGGCATCACTTCCACCGCCATGGGTTGCGGCGCACTCTCAACCTGATTGACTGAGGATGGGTCCTCGTCTTCTCCAGAGGACATACCTGACGAGTCCTGTGAGGAGACCGATGTGGGTGAATTGGAGGCTTCGCTCTCCGTGTCGGACTCGTTGGCATCTTCTTCGGCGGCCACGTGATTGCGCTCTTGAAGTGCGCTTTCTTTGCTCGAAACAGCGCGGCTTGGCGCATTTTTCTTGGAGGAAACGAACTGCTTTCTCGCCATGAGGACGGTCCACTGGCTGCTCGATCAGAAACCTTCGAATGGCGTGGATTGGAGCGGAGAGAATCCACAAGAGGAGTAGGAACAGAAATGATCACGAGTGAGGGCCCAGTCGATCGGTTGAGCAGAGGATGGAAGCGATGGCTCAGAAGAGACTCTGCAAAGAGACAACGAGGAAGGGCAGGCCAAGTGATACCGCCGATCGCCTTTGACTCTCTTGGTTTGAACAGGTCTCTTGAAACTGCACCACCAAAAAGTGAACCGAAGGTATACCGGTTTTTGCCGGTTTTCCAGCAGCCAACCAGAAAACCAGCAAGAACAACAGACTCTTGCCGACACAGCAGCACGTGACTGCATCACAGCTACCACAGAACAAATAACAATGATGACAATGATGGCAATGAGAGTGCAATTGTGATGGGATCCATTCATCCAGCTAGCCAGCCAACCTGTGTCTGTTTCTCACTCTCTTTTGCCTCTGCACTCTGCCCATGGAAGCAGACGATGGGGTCGTACTTATCCGGAAAAGTACGAGTTTTTTGGTTGCCCCTGGCATCTTTTGATCAGCATGTTGGCGCCAAAAGCAACCTCCGCCAGTGGCAATGGCACTGACAACCACAGCAGTGGCACCAAGAGCAGTAGTAGCAGTCTCTTGGATCAGATCTGGCGGATATTTCAAGAGGAAGTGGACGCCGAAGAAGCCATTCAGCGCCTCGTCAACATCAAAATCGGTAGTTCCGCCAGCGCAAGTGACAGCAGTGCGCTGGACAGTTTGATGGACGCGTTGGAGCAATTTCTCGGTCATAGCGACACCAAAGTGCTGCAGGCACTGACTTGTGCCAGCGCAAACGGAAGAGAACTGCCCTGGAGCTTTATCGGCCTGCTTTTGCGATTGGAAGCGTTGCAAACGAAGCTGGTGGATCTGCTACTTGAGAAAGTGAGCTGCTCTGGCAAGTGCTCCACACACATGCAGCCGAGTTCTGACTGGTGGATGGTGTTTCTGTTCCTTGATCCACGTAGCTGTCTGAATACACCAGCGATTTGGACTCGACCGTGCTCAAACACAACATTCCGAGACTGATTCTGCGCGAGATCCGATGGATCGATCATATTGTCAACGCCAAAGAGCTCACCGAGAAGCTGTTGGGTGTTTTACCAGCCTTTCCCGTCGACTTCCAGCGCGACATCATCTACATTCTACCGGATATCACGAGCGATGAGCATAGCAGTGTGAGTCGCTAGGAGGTTCTCTTCCATCCACGATTCCAAACTCCAGCAAACTGAGGTTGAACTGACTGTCGTGGGTGTCAACAGCAAGTGGTCGATTACCTGCTGGAACTGATCCGCAGCGAGTCGAGTCTGGTCGTGTGCAGCGTAGAAGCCTTGAGCAACTTCCATGTCGAAAGCGACCAGAAATCCAACGTCACCAACACGTTGCTCGAGCGCCTGCCGGCGTCTCCGATCCAGGATTTGCCCATTATCGTGCGTTATCTGGTGCAAAATGCGGCGAGTGAACAGGCAGACTATGTTTTGATGCAGCTTCGCGACAAACTCAGCGACGTGCTGGCGTTTCGTGAGCAATCGGAAGTCTCGAGAACAAGTGAAAACGAAGAAGCTTTGATCTTGAATGCACTGGTGCAGGGCTTCCAGTTCCAGCCACAGCTCATGAAAGTCTTCCTCAACTGCCTCAAGAGGCTAACGAGCAGCAGTCAGTTTCGCCTTTTGGATGTGTGGATCATCGTCGGCGTGCACTCAGTCACCTCGTTTGCCGCGAAATTGGAGACCATGTTCAAGAAAAAGGTGGCTTCTGGTCTGATCACTTCGAGTCTGTTGCTTCAGGCGATCAAATGTCATGCGAATGCGCTCAAAGGATCCTTCCGATCGCTTTTGCATCTTGCCGGACTGCTTCTACGACTCAAAGATTCCAATATTTCACGCGTAGGGGCGCTTCTGTATCAGTTTGTCTTTGAGGAATTCTCCACCAGGTCCAGTGACGAGACGAGCTTTTACCAAGGAGAGGTACATCGTTGTCTTCTTAGTGTCGGCATATCCGACCTGCTGACTTGCTTGATGTGTAGATTGTCGCCAGTCTGCTTGCACACTGTGTCTCCAATGACTCGACCGCGATCGACGCAGCGTTGGATACTCTTCTCGAACTGGCAGGTTGTTACACCGCGACTTGCTGCTCCAATGAAGAGGACTCCCACACGCAAAGTATCTCCCTCAGTGATGTCATTGCGAAGCAGAATCGGCTTCGCATTTATCTCGCGATCATCAAGCAACTACTGGACTTCATCCAGACGTACACCACGGAACAGGCTCGCAAAGTGTACAACCTATTGTTCGCGATCGGTGGCCATCAAGACTCGGATCTGTGTAACATTCTTCGCAAACAAGTCGCGCACCAGGAGCCACGCTACCGCCTTCTTGGGGTGATCGGATCGATTGCACGCATGAAGCGACTCGTGTTGCATTTCGAAGTTAAGCAGGCGACCAACAGCCCAATCGACAGCAATAGTGAAACCGAGAGTGTCGATGAGTACGTTCAAGACTCGAGTAGTGCGGTGGAGGGCACTGTGGTGGACGGTGATAAAGGCAAACCATCGTCATCCCATGCACTAGCGTCCCGTTGGTTTAGTGACGGTCTTCGTGGGCTGTATGAGTTCATTTCGGCGGACCCAAAGTGTTTGCGCTTCATGATGGATGAGCTAAGTAGAGTTCTGGAAGGCATCGATGTTTCGGAACACTCCAATCTGCTCATCTCGATCGTCTCCGACTATTTCACGGACTTCCTATCGAACCAGTTCTTTGATGACTTCGATGCGAGCAAGCAGTCAATGGGATTGTACAGAAAGTCAGTCATGAACTCGTCCATGAACACCGAGCTCTGGTTTGGCTTGGACAATGCGGTACGGATTGCAGAATGAAGCCTCTTCCTCATAGGATGCTTTGACCGGATTCTTTTCATGTGTAGCGTTCTCCCGTTTACTTGCGGGTATTGGATCTCGTTGCGTCACCTGATATCGCGGCACGAGAGTCGCTCGGGTTTCTCTGTCCTCTGGTCACTTTGCTGTTGACTTGTGCCTCCAAACTGGACAAACTCACAGAGATTGAGTGCGTTTTGGTGTGTCCGATGCTCTTGATGGAGTGAGTCGCCTTGACACTGCTGGACTTGTGACGTCCTTTTGCTCACGCTTCTGGTGCTGTATCAACAGGCGCTCAGTCCTAGACGACTTGGCTAGCATGAGCCAATTGGCGCAAGAAGCTGTCTGCTTGACTCTGTGGTACGCCATCAACTGGATTCGATCGATTCTCAATTTCTTCTGCTCCAAAGAGAAAGAGTATTATGTCTGCAACGCGCTGCAGCGTCTGGATCAGTTGCTTTGCTTGGAACGGTTCTTGCAGGAAGTTCTGGTGTATTCGGGCACGTTTGTGCCACCCAACTCCCAAACGTTTGGTGACGATAAGTTGGCCTTGGAGATGGGGAAAAGGGCAGGTGGCAGCTCAATCTCCAAGCTCGGAAAACTGTCAAAGCCTACTACCACACGGCCCGGCAAACGGGTTGCTATAGCAAATGACCAAGAGCGATGGGCAGCCATTCGCAAAACTTTTGTACGGCTTGAGCCTCAGGTCGTGACAATGCTGACGTTTGAACCGACTCCTTCTCGTCCGACCAGCCAAGCAAGCCAAGTGACCTCTGCGTCAAGCGAGTCGATTTGCCCCCAGCTGACGTCTAAATCAGTCCATTTTCTTGTGGAATTGATGCGCCAGCATCTCGTGGATGCTGCCAATGCCGAGACCAAACGTATCTTTTGGTTTACAAGTGCGCGGTCCTCCGCAGTAATCCCGCTGGTGCATGCGATCTGTCTCCCCACAACTCGGGTGCTTCTCGATAGATTCATTGTCGACAAGATCTTGGACACTGTGTCCTTGAAGGCACATAAGTGTCTTGAACAGCTTCGGCAAGGAATGAGCCAAGAGGATCACGAATGTCTACCGGCTGCAGATCTCGACAACAGACTCTTGGTGATCAGCGAGTACTTGCAGCTGGTGGCTGACGTAGCTTCATCTCCGTTGGGTGATCCGGACAATGTCTACTCCAGAAAGCGAGTCAAACTCGAGGCCCTTCAGTCTCTTCTCGTGCTTCCTGTGGCCGATCGACTCGATTGTCATGGCTCAACGAAAGTGGCCTACAAAGAGGTAAAACTCTCAGTTTTCTGTTGTTCGTGAGCTCGTCGGAGTCGTAGGTTCGTATGGTTGCTTACTTTGTTGCTTTCAGATCGCAAAGCGCTGTCTCAAATGCCTTTTGGAGTATCAGCATGTGACGGGTCACTTCAGCATGGCCATGCAGCTCGTTGATGCACTGAGGTCGGTGTATTCGTTCTGTGTGGGTTACGACTCCCGTCAACGGATATTGCGACTCGAGAAGGTCGACTTTGTTCCCCGTGCCACGTTTTTCCAACACAGCGCTCAAGCGATCAGCGATCTGGCGTTGGCGTTTCTAAAGCGCAATTGGACCAGTGGAAGCGACGTCAAATCCGCAAAGCCGGAGTACAAGAACAGCGAGCTAGAGATGTTGGTGCGGATTCATTTGACCCACAGCGCATTGATTCTGGACAGCATTCAAGCGGTAGCTCTGAACGGTTTGTTGGAGCTCACCAGCAATGGTGGCATCTCTTGTGAGAATTTTCCGACTTTGACCAAGAAATCTGTCGGCATTTATCACCGTGTGATGCTTGAGACTCTAGTGACACTCACAGCGCGGATGAACTTCGAGGATGGTGCCAATGATATCGATATGTTGCTGAACTTTCTGTGGCAAGCGGTGCTGCTTTTCAAGTTGCTGGTGTGTGTGACCAAGAGCTTTCAAAAGGCGATGCTGGTGTCCTCAGTGCTGAAGCATGGCAAAATCTTCATCGACTGCGTTCTGCGAGCCTTTCCACTATTCCAACTGCACTTTCGAGGACACCACGAACGAATTCTGAGGCTGATCAGTGAAGTTCAAGTCGCCACCCGACGAATGCAAGTGCTTTGTGTGCATGGAAAGCTCGTTAAAGACCATTCTATGGCTTCGCAAGTGCCGATGGTGAAGAAACTACTCGAGAAACTCATTTACAAGGGCGAAGAGCTGGCCCAAGCGAATGGAGTGCTGGATGCCTACACAACTGGAGTGCTCAAGAACCGTCGAATTGATGGCTCCACCATCTCGAAGGAGGATCTGATGCCACAGGAGTCCGACGAAGAAGAAAAGGAAGAAGATACAGAGAGTGACGAAGAGTAGTCTGTGGGACGAATCAAATCCCATTGGAGCCCATTGTCGATTTCTCGACCCAGACTTTATCCAGGAATAGCGTCAACATGTCGGTCAGACGTCTGGGATCTGGTCAGCGAAACGGTTGTTTTTGCTCCCAAACGCTCCAAACCGATGGCAAACTTATCCGACGCACCCGCTTCTGCTTTCGAATCGACCCAATTCTCATTGTTCTAGACAAGTCACCACACCAGGCTAGCGGCTCTTGGCTCAGTGCGAAAGGGGCACCAACAGAATGAAGCTTGCGGAGAAAGTGAGTGCGCTCCGCAAGCGCTCGCCTCAGCGCAGCGCACTGAGTTCTTCGGCTTCCTCCACCGCCTCCTGCGATGTTCGGCCAGGCGTCAAATCTCCGTCTTCGTTTGTTCCAAGAGCACCAGCAGCGTTTCCTGGTAAAATGCGACTGAATCAGGACAAAATGGAAAAGCTGTTGGACATTTTGTTTCGCATCACGATGGAGGCGGTGCAAGCGACAACCGTGGAATCGGACATGCTCTTGTTTCAAACCAGCTTCACCTCCATAAAAGAAATCGTCTGGGATCATTCCGAGCGCTCGATGAGGTTTGTTCTCGACAACGGAAGTTCCTCGGCGACCTTTTTGTTCACGTCGCTATCGGAGGTAAGCCGTCCATGAACTGACACCGGTGATGTCGTCTGATCGGTTCTGGATGATTCAAATTGCACGCAGGTGGAGGGTCAATTAGCCTCGTTCTTGGAGAACCCGACGCTCACCAAGGTACCCGAACACGTGTATTTGGGCGTTTACATCGGCAAGAATCTGCCATCGCCGATTCAGCAGCGCAAGGCATCGTACTTCAATGAACCGCCTCAAGCACAGCTTCCCAACGCCAAACGACGCGAGTTGCTAGTGCAGGACCGGCCACCCAAGAGCTTTGTGTTGCGCGAAACGCTCGGCCTGGAGTATGTGCACTTTGGTTTCATGACGTTCAGTTGCTCTTCGCAAGGAGATTCGCGTTTCTTGAAGCTGGATCTGCACTATATCAGTGTGTTTCCATCCCGTGAATGCCACGACCGAAGCGCATGCTTGTTTTCGTACCCGTACGAGCAAGTCGACAACTGCGAAAGCACTGGCACCCGCTTGGAGTTTCATTTCCATCGCAGCGACACCAAGCAGCCAGTGTATTTAGCGTTTCTGACCACTGGTAGGTCTTGTGCTGCATGGCACCTCACTGATCGCAAGCCGTTCATTCACTTGCGGTTGTTCTCTCAGAAGCGCAAGTGATCCGTGACGCAGTGTACTATCTGAAGAAAGGCGAGTTCGTCAATTGTCTGAATTCGTGGTCCCGTCAAGATCCCAACGCACCCCATACAAGCAGCCCACGACAGAACAGCCTGCTCCACTTTCAAGACTTGGACCAAGTTCATCGACAGCTACATTCATTGTGCAAAGTCATCGGCTGCAGGAACATGTGCGATGCCTGCGCCAAAACAACAAGTGGTCTTTCGAATGTGCCCACTTCGCCAACTTCGCATGCGAACCCAGTCGTTGGCTTTTGTCATGCTCACTACGGCCACGTGGTGCCGCTGACCAAGATGACAACCAAACTGGCTTTGTTTTCACGAGAGAAAACGTCCATCCGGGCAGGCTATCAGTTCAACGCCAAGCATTACATCAGATTCGTGACATTCCATGGCCAATTGCTCAAGCGTGGAGGCAAATACCAACTCACGACCAAATGGAGCCCGAAGATCGTCGCATTGCTGGAGACACCCGTGGTACGCGACCTTGTCGATGTGTGACAAGGTAGTCCAACTAACCAACTTGTGCGTGGGTGTCGATGCAAACAGGGTGCGTTGCTTTGCTTTTATCAGAAACTCGCGCACTGTCCTGGATCGACAGAATGCCCTCGCGAAAGGCGCGTGATCGACATGAGTTCAGTGATTTTCATTCG
This sequence comes from Paralagenidium karlingii, assembly GCA_027475765.1. Classification (NCBI taxonomy): domain Eukaryota; phylum Oomycota; class Peronosporomycetes; genus Paralagenidium; species Paralagenidium karlingii. Next base: position 9,676 of record JAMFLO010000253.1, read on the forward strand.
ACCAGAGTCCACCGCTCCGAATGCACCACCGTTCGCATTTGACATTGTGACTTTGTATCGGAGCTGGAGTCTTGCAGCGAGTGATGCCGAGCAATACGATTTGTGGCTCACCGTTCTGGCTCAAGCCGTCGAAAAGCATGCCACGATGTCACCCGACCGATCCCTCCGCTTTCCTGTCCGCATTCTGGTCGATCCATGCCATCGCTTACCCCGGCAAGACACCAACATTCACCTCGAAGTCTCGGCTCATGGGGTGTTAGTGACTTCGGGTGTTTGCGGTGAAAACGAGCTTTACAACTGGTACTTCACCGAGATTCAAAAGTGAGTTTCGTCCTTGTAGCGGTTGGCCGTCGGAAGATTGACGCCTGTGGTCGTTTGCTTATTGCAGATGGTCCCCCGATCTGCAGAACAACGTGCGGTGCTGTGTGCTCAATTGCCTCGTCAAAGTAGACAAAGAGATGAGTTTCCAGAACTTTGTGTTTCAAACGGAAGAACCAGACGCTGTCTGTAGTGCCATTGAGTTTCATGTGGGCAAATGCATGAGCAAGGCTCAAGTGCTCAGCCAATTGTATCTTATCATGCATCCGACGGAGGCATCTGAGCAACCATCACGCAGATCGGCCAAGAAAACGCCCTCCACCAATCGTGTCGATCCACCAGATGTCAAGTTTGTGCCAATTGAGTTGCCTGAACCTTCGCTCTTGCCCTTGGATCCACCTTTGGTGCACCAGAGTCTCTCACAAGACGACGCTGTAACGAGTCAGGTACCGAGTAGTATCCCGATGGTCGAAGAGCAAGATGGTGGAGTCGATTCACCCGCACCACCCGCTGCACCTGCTGCAGCTCAAAGCTCGATCCAGGCGCATGACGTGCTCGAAAGCTTTCCGGTGGAATCTCCTGTGACCAAGCCAACTGACGACGTCTTTGTGGACCATGACCAATTCCGTCAATCGGACCAGAGTGCAGACGCATCCTCATCAACTGCGTCTACTCCTCTGTCAATGGCGATCATTGTGTTTTCAACCAGTGAATCCAATGCCAAATTGTGGCAGAAGGTCATTGACCTTCCGTTGGCTGAGTTTGAATCTGAGCCAGCGCTGGTGCAAGTGAGTGCGGAAGCAAAGAAGATCTCTTCATCGTCATCAAACGGAGAAACCAACGTGGAGTCATTGGCCCCGACAACGGCATTTCAATCCATGGCACCAGATCCGTCGACCCCAAAGCCTCGGCAGTCAAGCAGCTCTCTTGTGGAATCGGTGCTCGATGGGTTGATTGGACAAGCAGCCCAACGATCGAGATGCTGTCAACAAGAGCAGCGTCAGTTGCAATCTCCACCATTCCATTCATCTCCAGTTGTGGCTGCGGTGGAGGGTGAGGACGTCCCGACCGACATCCCATCGGCAATGCCGCTCCCAGTGATTCCGCCGCCGGCTCCCCAACGAGTAGATTCGTATTCCAGTGGATATGATGGCTGCAACGAATCCCACGTCTCTCGTCCACACGTGCAGTCGACTGTTGGTGAGGAGACACAGAGTGCACCGGCAACAACATCCAAGACCCAGGACGAATTCGAGCGGTTTTGCCAATCGTTGTATGAGCAGAAACCCAGTCATTTGCTGCTGACGTCCGCTGAGCATGTGGCTGCGGCAAATGCTCCTAAAGTTCCACGAAACTTTTGTTTTCAGCCTTCCGTCGCCACCCAAGACAGGTCCAAGCGCTCACAGAAGGCGCACAAGATGAGATCCAAGTCTCTAATGGGTAGTATTACCACTATCAACGCACCCGTATCACCACCGGTCGTCAAGTCTGCATTGACGTCGACCACATCGAACGTAGCGATGATCCAGTACAATCCCGCAGCAATTCCTCTAGTCGGAGACAAAGGACGCTATAGAGGCGATGCGGCCATCACTCGCGGCAAGAAACGAGCGGGATCTGTTCGTGCCGGTCCTAGCAATTCGCAGTTCGAGTGGTAGATCCATGTTGCTGTATGGGAACAAGGTCATGTCGATACGCTTTATATTCCTGTCATCTGCGCGGTGGCCCATCGAGCTCTTGGAGTAAGGAAGCAAGGCAAACAGGTTGCGAATACAGTTGCTCCTGTCTGATATGTTACAGAGCTACAGTGGAGTCGGCGAACACATGCAATGCGGTTGGCTTGACTATAGCTCAGCTCACTGTTGTTGTCGCCTAGTGTGGCGGCACAGGTGGTGGATGGGCAGGAAGGTTTCGGTTCCCAGGCTTTTGCAGCGTCAAGTCCGCCTGGCCCTTGAGAACGCCTTCGTAGGTTGGCACCATGTACTTGATGTTGATGTACGAGTCAGGTCCACCGTATTGCTCCATGATTTCAAGGGTCTCGGTGACCAATTCGCCGAGATCTTGCAGCTTGTTCTGTTGAAAGTCCATGTCATCGCCCAGATTCCGACGTCGAGTCTTAAACATGTTGAGAATCGGCAGAATCTGGCGATAGTAAGGCACTAGTCGTGGCCCCACATCCGGAATCACCGACAGTTGCTGCAGGATCCGCAGCGAGTCGCGCAGCAAGTTGGGCTGACGGGTCTCGAAGCACATGCGTAGTGACGGAATGAGCCGAGGTAGACAGTTGAGTACACATTCAGGATGGCTGACCCCGAACTGGAGCAGTTGGAAGGCGCCTTCTCGGGCCAAAAAGCCAAACGGGTAGCTTTTCTCGCACATGCCTTCCACAAACAACGGCAGATATTTGGCGTAGTCGAGGTCTTCGATGCTTTTGGTCCACCGGATTGTCTTGCCACCTGCTCGGGACTCGATCATGATGGGCAGTTCACCACGTTGGTACGCGACAGGAAACAGCGTGTGAGGGGCATTGCGTCGACGATACGCTCCTGCGACTGGTGGTAGATTGGACCGCTCTTTGTTGCGTTCGTTCTTGACGATGCGAACCTGCCGTTCCACGATGGAGCGCGTCGGGGAAGGCAATTGCATGGTGTCCAGCAATTCCTGGCGCTCTTTTTCAAACGAAATGGGTCGTGCACCGAGCTCCAACGACGGTTCACCCAGAGGCGGAAGCCGGTCCTGGTGAGACGGCAAGCCAAGGCCTTGACCGTGAATGTGAGTGTGTACATGGTGGCGTTTGCTATGTCGTGGGTTGCATCCCGTGTTGAAATGGTTGCGTTCCCCCAAACCAGTGCCACCTCCTCCCCCGACTGCCAGAGCGTGTCGATCCTCCTGAAATCGCATGCGCAACTTGACCTCCAAGACGCCGGCTGCATTCACCAGACAACACATCAACCGGCGAGTCAGAACCTCTCCTATCAAGAGAGCAAGAGAGAGAGAACGAGAGCGAGAAATCTTCGCACCGTTTCGCTTGAGCCCCGACATGGAACTCGTCACGGAGCCGCCATGCTGGGACGCTGCCGACGACGCCATCGCCATCTCCCGCTGCAGTCTGCCGCCGTTGCCACACCAATAGAGTGTTCCTCTCCTGGGGGCTCCGCTCTACGTGGCTCCACTCTGCGTGGCTGCGTGGCTGCGTGGACTCCAACTTTTCTCCGACCGTCGGCGTCTTCTTCATCCTAAGAACACGACGCCAAAACGATCTGTCACTTCAACATGCAAAAATAGCCGGTGGCCTTGTAGCAGTTGCGCGTCAGGTACAAGCGCGACCTTTCAAGATCGTTCACGTCGTTTCGCGTCCCCCACGCCACGCCGACTTCGACGCCCGACGGCCTCCACGAGATCTGTCCGTGCGTCTGCCCCCCACCCACCCACCCACCCATGCGCGTGTTCATCAGCCATTTGAGTTCGACACTCGGTCGAGAACTCGCGACCCTTTTTCAGAACGAACAACACCAGGTCGTGGGCTCAGTGCCTCAGAAAAGCCATGTAGCCTTGCTCAAGAGACGTCTGCAGGAGCATCCAGCCAGTGACCAACCCAATGCGCTCCACGAGCCAGTCGTGTTCGCGGGCGATCCACTCGCAGTCGAGAACGTGATGGCTAAATGCGACGCCGTGATCCACAACATTTGCGACGACTCCAAAGTCGTGTTGGAAGCTCTGCGCTGGCTGCAAACCAGACAGAACAACGCCAACAACGGTGCCAGCGAAGCCCAACGAGAAGACAAGGACACCGGCGAAGCGGAGGACCCTGCACCGACTACTGTGCGCTTTGTCGCCGTCTCCAATTTGCTAACATGGGGCCGGAGCCCGCCGCTTGCCAAGGATTCGCCTGGCTACCAAGAAGAAGAGTTCAAACAGCGCAAGCCGGCGCGTCGGTTTGTCGACTTCAAGAGCTGCGAAACCCAAGTGCTCAGCGCCAACTGTGACACCCTGCAGACCGTTGTGGTGGCGTCTGGACTGTTGTACGGTGGAGCGCAGAGCGATTTCCGATACCTTTTACGGTGAGTTGATCATCTGCCTTGCTCGGGCAAATTCGTTGACCTCTGGCTGATTGCTTTGCGCCGACTGGCAGGGAGGCCTGGATGAATCCTTCCCTAGATCTTATCGTGCCGAGCATGAACGACAAGAAAGGCGATCACGTATTACCCATGATGAGCGTCTACGATCTCGCGCAAGTCGTGTTCAAGGTGACTCTTTCCGATCGCGATACACTCAAACGCAACTACCTCATCGCCACCGACGACGCCAAGCACACTTTGCGCCACGTGTGCCAGGCCGTGAGCGTGCACCTGGGGAATGGACGACTTCGCGACTTGACTGCTGCTCAAGTGGACGAGTTGTTGCTGGACGATGAAGCCCAATCGCTGACGAATCTGCAAATGAACGCGTGGTTTGACAAAGAGAACCGTGTGATGGACTCGCTTGGGATCGAAGCCTTCCAGTATCGAGAAGGATTTGTCAAGCACGCCGCCAAGATCGTAGCGGATTACATCAAGTGTATGGATTTGCGGCCTCTCTACATGGTTGTCGCGGGTCCCCCACAGGTTGGTAAGACCCATCTGGCCAAGCAACTGGCCAAAACCTACTGTCTGCCGCTGGTGTCCATGGAGACAACGATGAAGGAACTCTTTGACCATCACCTAGTAGCCGAGCAACCGCCTTCTGACGCGGGATCATCGTCAACACCTCAGCCGCCAATGGCTGCCGCCATAGCAGCTCTGCAGGAAAAGTTGACCGAAGTTCGAGAAACTCCATACTGGGAATGGTCCTCGGAGCAAGTCGCCGAGTTGCTCAAGTGGAAGCTCACAAGCGCGGCGTGTCGAAACCAGGGATACGTCGTGGACGGCGTTCCGTTCACGTTGAACCAGGCCGAGTTGCTACTGGCTAAAGCGCCTCCGAAAGAAGGAGACGATGCGGAAAACGGAGGCGGTGAGGCTCCAGACGATCTTTCCAGAGAGGCTGGTGGCGGAGCAGACAACGGTGCTGGCGCGTCCCCGACGGATGGTGCAGGTGGTGACAACGGCGGAATAAGAGAAGGTGGTGTGGCCAGTGACAGTGCAAGTGGCGTTCCCATCGAGTTGAAGATACCTGCACCCACGGCATTTGTGCCGCAGCCGAATCGTGTCGTGATGTTGACCGCACCACTGGAATTACTCCAGAAACGCGCTGTCGCAATGTCCCAACAGGAAGCAGAGCAAACGGGCAACACCCAGGAGAGTTTTGGCCAGCGAATGAAGATTTTCACCGACAACGAGGATCCGTTGAGCACCTTCTTTGAGAAAACCCACGAACTGGAAGTGCTCGAGCTGTCGCTGGAACGGGAAGAAGACTTTCTGAGCCACGATCGGTTCTTGCTGCCTGTGCAGCAGTATATCGAGCAGGGCCACAAACCCTTCAACTTTCATCCCACCAAACAGGAAATCGCCGCTGCGCAAGCAGAAATCGCCGCCAAGAAACGCGCGCAGGAGCGACTTGAGAAAGAACTTGCAGACCAGCAAGAAGCCAAAGATGCCGCCGACTTTCAGGAGAAGCTTCTCGCCCAGAAAAACCGTCTGGAGATCATCCAGCGGGAAGAGAAGGAGCTGCTGGAAGCGCGTGCAAAGCCTCTTCGCGCGTATCTGATGGACACCGTCTTACCGGCGCTTACTGAAGGCATGCTAGAAGTTGTCAAGGTGCAGCCGGACGATCCGATTGACTATTTGGCCGAGTTTCTGTTCAAAAAGGGCCAACAGCTTGAGTGACCACAGGACACGCATTTTGGATTGGGTTGTGGCGGTCAGCCAGACTTGTATTACACGTTCCTATCATAAACCATAAAAACCAACTGCGAGCTGTCAATCAGGCCCCCATCATCATTCTCGCTCACCGCTGATAGCTGTGGCCTCCATTGCCATAACGACCATCGTTTCGACGTTCCTCCCGCCCACTTCGTCCATGCCGACCATCAAACCGCTCTGAGTATGACCGCCGCTCTCTCTCGTGGTGATGGCGAAACTCATCGTCACGTTGATCGTAGCACTGTCCGGGGTACTCGTTCCTGTGGTATCCATGATGATGGTGGCGATCTTGTCGGTAGTCACGCTCGTTGTATCCGTCATTAATGTCGTTGTATCGTTGACGATGCATTCCACGACTACGATCTTGGTCTCGTTCGCGAAACTCATCGCCGTAATCCCGACTTCGTCGTCGATTTTGATCGTGATATCCGAGCTCCATGCGATCTTCATACTGTTCGTGTCCATATTGCCGATCGTCCCGAGCGTCAAAGCCATAATCCTGAAATCGACGACCATCGCGTCGTCCAAACGAACGAGATCGGCTCCGTCGGAAGTCCTTGACGCGTTCATTTCGTAAATGGGTCGGAGGTCCCATGTTTTCTCGCGATGCACTTCGTGACGCTCTCGGTTGGCAGTTGTGTGCTTGCTCATGACGGTCGTCGTGTTTCCCATCACCTGGGTTTTGCTTCTCGTTCTTTCTGATGATTTTGCTACTTTGGTCCGTGAGTTCCTTCAATTGGAGTTTCTCGGGACTCGAAGGTTGCTCTTGCTCTGGTTTTTGATTCTTCATATCACTCTTCTCGTTCTTGTCGTCTTCAGCGTGGTTTGCTGATTTCTTTGATTCTTCCGTCGTTTCGCCATCTTCTCCAGATCGCGTAGATGCTTCTTTCAACCCTCTATCATCACCGTCGGATGGTTCTTTCGCATCTTCTTCGAGTATGCTGTTGCATTCGTCAGAACACTCTACCAAGGAAACGTCGGAGGATTTCTCAGGTGCTGACGATGTGTTGGTTTCAGCGTCGTGAGCTGCTTGAGGCACTATGTGGGGATCCAACTCTCCATCTTCTTGGCAGTCAACGCTGGACGATCGTCTCAGCGGCATCGCATGACCCTGCTTTTCCATTTGTTTGTTGGAGACTTCTGTGATAGGAACGTTTTCATCGGACTTCAACTGCTTGTCGTTTCTGACTTGCTGGTTGGTATCATCAGCCCGATTCATCCTGTCATTGGCATGCCCACTCCTGCTGGGTGTGTTGTTCTGACCACTAATTGGTGCGTTACGATCAGGAAACCTCTCACGACTTCTTGATCGCGACCACCGTCGACGCAGCGCATTTTCATACTCCAAACGATCGCATCCGCTGAACTGCCCATTGTTTGCTGGACGAGATCGCGACCGAGAGCGAGAACGGGATCGTCGACCATGTAGTCCTGATCTGGGTCGGAAGCTCTCGTTCTTTGGGAAGTGCTCGGTCCACTGGTTTTCCTGAGATTTTCGACTGGGCCAACACCGATCTCTTCCATATGCCCTGTTTTCTTCTCTCTCTGATTCTCCATTGTCATCAGTCGATGCATAGGATCGCCTTTCGGTCGCAAATGGCCGTCCCTGTCGCGATGCGGCTGCAGCTGCCTCATCAGCAATTGTTCGTTCCTTGTTTGAGTCGCCAATGAGACTTCGATTCTCAGCATTCTTTTGCGGATCAGTTTGTTGGAATGGAGACATGATGGGCCGACTGGGTGACGGTGAAGGCGATCGCGACGGCACCCGACTTGATGGTTTTCTTCTCACTCCCGGAATGTCGCTACGAAGCTCCAAAGGATTTCCATCGTCATCTCGAAACAGCTGAAGCGCCTTTAATGAATCGGCTCGATTTCGATAGTGAAGCAGCACGAACGACGGCTGGCCCGTCATCATGCTCTTCCACGACCGCGGCGGGATAAAGACTCGGGGAACCGTCTTGTTCATAGTGAATCGCTTGGTGAGCGATTGAACGAATTCTTCTTTCTCGTTTTGGATGTTGAACATGATCCCAGTCGACTTGCGCTGATATCGAATCGATCTGGCGCTAAGAATCACGGTTTGCCGACACCAAAGTGGTACAAAAACTGTTCCGTAGACCTTCTCCTGGAACCATTCACGTGATTCCTCGTCCTCGAATGCCAGAGGCTCGTAGCAAGGAATTGAATCGTCAATGGGAATTGACTGTGAAGCATCTTGATCGGCCGAGAATGCGTCTTTTGACTTTACAGCGTCAACATCGCCGTCATCATCTTTCGCTTCTTTCTGGTCCTGTGTGTCGGACTCTGCTTTTGCTTCTGCTTCAGCTGCTGGACACTTCAGATTGATCCCAAAGAAGTTTTCACCATACACTTCCTGATTCTTGAGCTCACGACGGGTCGGACAAGTCATTGGCAAAAACTTTTCTTTGATCACGTTCCCTTGAGTATCCAATGCGCAGTACGGGTGAGGAAGACGTTGGTCACTTGAGGCTCCTTCCGTGAGTTCACAAGCGACGAGTATGGAATTGTGCTGAGGATCAAAACACAGATTGGTTATATGCCCAACAACAGCACTGCAAGAAACGGATTATGCACCTACCTTGAGAGCAAGCTCGAAGAATTCCTGATCCACCATCCGCATAGGTTGGATATCTGGCGCAATCACAGCTTTTCGTCGCCGTGGTTTCGGTTGGAGTTGCGGAAGAATAGGTGACAATGACGGAGTCAACGAACCGGTAGAATCGTCTCCTCCGCTCCGGAGTCGATCCGTCACGGTCATCATCGATGGTGCACTCGCAGGCCGAAGAGAGTCCACATGGGAGAAAGCGTTTGCCGATGATCCTGTTGCTTTCGAAGCTGAGGAAGGTGGTGGCGGCAGTGCAACTTTGCTTGGGCTCTTGTGCTTCTTCTTTGGGATGACAAAGTTCGTTGGTAGATCCTGTGATTCCGGAGCCGGTTGCACCGACACACTCTTTGTCGATGCCGTCGGCTTGACCATTTTCGCAGGTGCAACAAGACCCGGTTCCTGCTCTTCTGAGTCCGAGTTTTGAGAGCGTTGGATCGCTGCTTTTCGCGAAGCAGCTGCCTCAAGGATTCTGACTGCTGCTTCTGCTGTCGAAGTACGCTGCTGAAGGGTCGGCAGAGTTCGTCGGGCCTTGAAAATCACTTCTTCTTGAGGTACTTTGTCCATTTTCAGTCGTTTGAGTGGTCGTCGTTGCTTTGAAACCGCTTCTTCAGAAAGCTCTGGCGGCTGCTTCGGGTCATCTTTGAAAGCACTCTGCGCCGTTTCGTCTTTGTGATCGAGCTCCGCACTTTCGCTGGCCGTGTTGATTGTCGAATTGCTCTTAAGCTTGGCCAAAAGCCCGGCTCTCTTGCTGTCTCTTGCGGACATTTTGTCGTTGACGATGCGCTTTCGCTTCAGCGGCTTCTCTTTCTGCGCTGATTCATTTGACAGTGGCGCAACCTCAACATTAGCTTCTTCTTTCTCTGCCTCCTTCGACCATTTCGATTCGTTCAGTTCCTTCGGTGCTTCTGCTTCGTTTGGCTCTGGTTTCTTTTCTCCGTTGGACTCTATTTGCGCCGGCAACTGCTTGTTGAGACGGGTGCTGCCTTTGGCGGTGGCTGTCTGGATGGTCGACTCGGAGCCTTTCACTAGTCGTCTCTTCTTCGTCGACTTCTTCTCGTCGCTTTGGGAGATCGCATCATTCTCTTTGTCTTCCGCTTTGCCTTGGGCTTTGGTGGGGGCTTTGCTGCGCGAAAGTGTCGGCCTCCGCTTCCTGCGATCGGGCAGTGGCTTTGGCACCTTTTCGTGTACATCGCTTTCTGATTCTTCTGATGCTTCCTCCGCCTTTTCGCTCTGTTTCTCTTCCTCTGATTTCTTCCTTCGCCTCAGCTTCTTCCTCTTCTTCTTGGTGTTGGACTTGGACTGCTGTTGCTCCAATTGCTCTTGCTCGAGCTCCTTTGCTTGAGGCAATGGGTCGAGGAGGTCACTGAGGTGTGACGCTTTGCTACTTTCCACTGGCGATTTGTCCATGGCGTTGGCTCTGACGATTGCCTTCTTCTGCTTCTGCTTCAGATCTTCTTTGCCAGCATCCAAATCCTCGCTGGCACTGCCCGCCGACTCGGAGGAATCTGAGTCTGAGTCCGAGTCGTCACGAAGCATCTTCTTGAGAAGACTCAGCTTCTGACAATGAGCACCATGCTGATGCTTCGCCGCATTTCCTTCTGCTTCTCGTGGCGCGGAGGATGCCATTCCCAACTCCCCGCCCCAACTCAGCTGGGTTGCTGCTTGCGTTGCCGCGAAGGTTGTTGACTGGAGATGGAGATTACCAAAACTGCAAGACACCCGCGAACGATGTCGTCCGAAGGTCCGCCCAAGAGTTGACAAAAAGAATTCCAGCAACACGCAATAAACCATTGGTACCCCATCCCATTTGTTATAATACATTCGCTATCCTAGCAATCTCTTGGCTCACTCAGCATTGCGGCGATTACGTCGATTCTGGCGGCACCCACCCAGGTTGCGTTAGTCTCCACAGCAAGAAAGAAAGAGAACCAAAGTCTTACCAGGGCCTGCATGAGATCTTGCTCTCGCTGGCGAAGTTGCTCCACTTGCTGCTTTAAATATGCAACGGTTTTGTCCGGCGACGAACTGACTGCGTCTGGGCGGCTGTTTGGATCCACAAGAGGTGTCTGTCAGGCGCTGGGTCGACTTGCACTGTTACCCTGACAATTTTCTCACCCTGATCGTCTTGGAGACCCGTTGACTTCTTCCGTTGGTCGTCTTCTTGCGGATGTGTCCTGTAATTCTTGCAGCTGCGCCTGCAACGTCTGATTCTCTTGGAAGATCTCCTTGAGCCGACGCGTCGTGTGATCGTATTGATGCACAAGTCTCGCGTTTTCTTCCTGGAGATGATTCACTTGGTTCCGCAGATGTTCTGCGACAAGACTGCGCTCCGGAGAATTGACTGTAGCAACGCTGGTGGTGACACTTGGCTTTCGGTCCAGCGGTGGCAGCATGCGATGGGCCGACCCACTCGAGTCTAGACTTTCGTTGCTGGAGGATCGAACAACGGATTCTCCGTTGGACAACGCACTCAATTGGCGCTTCAAATAACCGTTTTCGCTCCGAAGCTGCTGATTCTCGTTGCGCAGCGCGCTGATCGCCTGGGCCATTGGATCGACTTGCACCGCCGGTTTGTTTTGGATGTTCTTGGCGCGGGTCGCGTAATTAAGCGTACTGAGCGTGTCTTCCAGCGAAGACGATGATGGGGAGATACAGCCGACCATGAGCGTGAGGCTGCTGCCACCCAGCGAGTCCATGAGCAGCTTGGTGAGTTTGCTGTCGCGGTACGGTATGAAATTGGCGTTGGTAGTCTTGGCAGCCAGAGCTGAGATAACTTTCCCAAGCGTCAGCAGACTCTTGTTGATGTTGCTGCTCTCTTCCGTGTTGGTGCTTTTGGTCTCTTTGAGTCGTTCGCTGTCGTGAGCAGACCAGAAAAATGTCAGCCACAATCGAGCAGACCGTTACGACAGAGTTAGAGCTGCTGACCTTCCAGCCAAGTCGACAAATGAGATTTTGCCATATTTGGTTGCAACAGTCGCGCTGTCGGTGTAGATCCGGTCAACGTACACAGTCATGATGGAATGGCTTCGACTGGAATCCTTGTTCATCTCATGACTACCAACTCTGAGCACGTTTGCATCCTTTGGATATGAGAATTCATACACCTTCTCGCGTGCAGGCTGCATGGCATTCTATCAAACCTTCGATTACGATGCCCTTCGTGGAGCACAGCGAGCACATCCTCAACCGAGTCACATTGCACCATGAGAAGATTTTGGACGTAGAAGCCGCTTCGATCGTTCCATCGCACATTGAGAGACCCTGACGCTGGGTTTAGCAAATCAAAAACCTGAAAGGGTCTGTTACCGTCAATGCCAATGATCTGCAGAGCGAAGAGCATTGCCAATGGTCCTACCTGTTCGTTGTAGATCTCACAATAACAGGCACGAACGAGGAATTTTGTATCTGCTGGCGCGCGCTCCAATAACCCAAATAAGTAAGATAACGATCGAGGAATGAGCCCGTCCGATTCGTCATTGGAACGAGCTGTTGATGTCGCTGGCTCATTTCGAGCTGTTCGCTGGTTGACGAAATGCTCTTCATTTCCTGACATACTATAGGTCTTGCCCGATCCTGTTTGGCCGTAGGCGAACACTGTGGCAGGATACCCTTCCACCACTGACTGCACGAGCGACTTTGCTCCACTCTTGTGGAAAAACTCTTCTTGAGACACTTGATCTGATGCGCACAAATCGAATTGAAAGCTGCGCACGAGTTCGCGATTGTTGTTGAGATTGGACGAAACGACCTGTCACAGAGGATGGAGACCGAAATCAGGCCTAGTCTTCACATCAACGAATAGATTGACGAGACCTGTAACTCTCGTGGCTCGCGGGGATTGTATCGAAAGACGTTGGTGTCACTTCGTGCTCTTTCCATCGAATTCATCGGACGAGTTCGCACCACAACACGGACCTTGCTGTGAAGTGCATTGCATAGATATCATCACTTGATCCGTTCAATGGAGAGAGAGCGAGATGAATTACCAACAGACCCGCTCTCTGGTTGCTGCTTTCGTGGTGACCCGGGCTGGATCTGAAGAGCTCCGACAGATACAGAGAAGTCCGCGCCTTGAACTATTGCTGAATCGTGAACAGGACTTCGTGGACTTCTCCCATTTGATTCGCCACCGATTTCCGGCTGCTGTTCGGGTGTTCGCGTGCGTCTGGCTAGCGATTGTACAAGTCCACCGGTCGCCACGGTGCCTTCACTTTGGCTCCCACCGTCTTCCACCACAACCAGCACAATAGTTGACCAGAAGAGTTCCACCTCTGTCAGACTCAGTCCGTCCACCAACCAGCAGCCAACCAACCAAATACCTGACAAACGCTCTCTCCGCATCAGAAGAGGCGGTGCAGCCACGTGAACGCGCATGCCGCCGCTCTGCACCGTTTCAACCCGGTCCAATGCCTGTTATTTCGGGTGTGCAATGCAAGAATTTCCAGTAAGGACATCCTATATTACAGCAGTACACTCAAAGATCCATTCAAATTCACAATGTAGTCACACTCACAGCAATAGCCTCTAGGCCAGACTTACATAGACGAAGTTTGTCGGATCCGAAGACAAAAACACGCGGTAGCCAGTTTGTCGGATGGAGGTGGCGGCTTCAAAATCGACACCAACCTTGCAGGAGGTGGCATACTCGGATCCGACAAACTTCGTCTATATGACTCTGGGCAGCTTCTGTCTAGGACAGGAAGACTTCTTGGATCTGAGTGTCTCTCTATCCGAGAAGCTCCGTCAAGACTCCAGCGGCGTGTTGAGCGGTGGCGGCAAGAAGTCGAGGGGTGATCTCGCGAGTCCAAGCTGGCCGACGACAAATGGTTGTTGACTTGCGAGAGCATAAGCTGTGCTTTTTTTATTAATGGCCAAGGATTCAAGGAATCGACGGCGAAACAGACGTCCACAACAGTGTTGAGAGACCGCTACGACACGGCCACCGCGAAGGATATGACAATGAAGAATTTCCCAAGCCGTCTCGACCACCGCGAGTAAACCCAGCATGACGAAGTCCTCGTCTGTGGACAAACGTCCCGTGGCCAAGCTGTGCAGGAAGGTGATCTAGTTATCAAGTGATGCGGATCGTACGTGAAGAACCAGGCGTTCTTCATCGACGAAGTGTGCATCAAGACGCAATGGCAACCGGAGTGATCGATCGTGTCGATCACTCCGGTTGCCATTGGTTGCCATTGCGTCCTTGATGCACCACGCCAAGTTGGCGTATGTCCATGTGAGGTGGACGCTACGATTCTTGATAAGAATTGACACGGACAGTGCAGTGCAGGCTCACAAGAACTTGGCGTTGGCGATGTTGAAAAGTGCCCGAGCTCGTGTTCGTCGCGTGGCAAGCGCATAATCTTCGGTTGTTGCTGCAATAAGGGCTGATCCAGAGGTTCGTGTGAGCTAGTGCCTACAATGTCAATTTGAGTGAATCTTTGAGTGTAGTGCTGTAATATACGATGTCCATACTGGAAATTCTTGCCTTGCACACCAAACCGTGCAGCGGCAGCACTGACACTGAAATTGTGCACCCCTTGTATGGTGCAAGTCAAGAATTCATTTAAGAAGGGTATTTGGATAAAGAGGCCAGACTCAGGGTTTTCCCTATGAAGAATCTCCCTTGCTCATTGGAAACGCGAAGAGCAGCGCCATGTTTGAGCATATTCTTCTTTCCAATGTGCGGCAAAGCATCTCCATTGTCCCCTCCAACGTTGATGACAGCTTCAAGCACCTTTTATCACTTAACAAAACCCGCGTCCAGCGTCGAGAATTCTCGTACTCCCTCAGAACCACCGCCAACAATTCACGAGGTGAAAAGTAAACAGAAGCGTATTGCGCCGACTGCAGTGACGCACTTTGGTGCTTGAAAACAGCACGGCAAATCCCAACCATCGGCCTGTGTCCCTTTCGGTCGATTATTCATTGTGACAGTTACGCACCATGGACACATGACCTCATTGCGCTGGGCGCAACGCTTGAGCTCAGCGTTGCAACAAGCAAAAAGATGAAAAATGATCTGGTGGGCGATGTAGATGCTGCCAAAAGATCTTTGGAGTGTTGCGGAAGAAGATACGAATAAAGTGATCCAATGAGGGAACGCAGCGGAGCAGTTCCGTCAATCACAGCATTTTGTTCTTGTGTTGTTGGCATTTTGGGCGCATCCAAAGCTTTGGAGTGCACCATTTCTGCTGAAACAGAGGAAGTATACGTGTTGCGCAAAGCGTTGCCGTGACATGCACCCAACGGGAACGAATGGAAGTTGCAACAATGAAGCGAATCAGATGCCGTGAATAACCTGACAACAAGAATCAGAAACCACACTATCAAGAGGTGTTCGTTGCTGCTGAATGAATCATCCCAAAGACCCAATCAGCAACTCATCAAAGCGCAGGACTTTGGAGTCGAATTGACTTCGTAGTCCTCCCGAGACATTCACCCAGGAAGTCGACGCACTTGCAGAACGACAAAGTGACTCAGAGGTCTCCAGAATACAGGATTGTACCCGCCGTGGCAGAGGTGTTCAAGTCCTCACGATTCCAGCAGAGTTTCCAGCATCTTCCTGTTGCACCGAAGCCAATCGGATGACCCATCGCCAAGGCACAAAAACATGAGCAGGCCAACTGCACATGAAGCAGACGAAGCTTCAACTCTGGACTCAGAATTGTGCACTGTACATACAGCCAAAGGGTCAGTCGAAGACCGAAGTGCTCACCACGACCGAGTGAGTTTTTTTGCCAAGGATCCACTCCTGTGCGCACTGCAACCATAGTCCTGTCTTCAGCTTCAAGCGCTGCCATCCGTCAGTTGAGATTATAAAGTTAAGCGGTTGCCCCGTCGCTTGAAGCAATAACTATGCACAGGGAATAGGTGGGCGATCCAGGACCAGCTGACTCATGGCCAGAGACTCGACACACGGGCTGGGCATGAGTCAGAGGTGATGGATAACCCACCCGCTGCACACCGCAGCGATAGAGCATGATCGCACCCATCGTTGGGGCGGTTGAAGCGCTGGATGAGAGGCCAAAGAGACCTGGCCATCATGGTCAGCTTGGCGGAGAAAAAGACGGCCAGGAACGCCATCGGTAGTCATTATCCAGGGTTGAACTGTATCTTTCGCCTTTTTTCCACGGACAACGAACGATCGCAGCAGAGCGGGAGTGGGATTTCAATTGTTCTCCATGCTCCCACTACTGCTGCTGTTGCTGCGAGGTCGAACGTTCACCCCCCAACACTTTGCATTCTCGGTGCTTCAACACGTCTCATATTTGACACTTGAAGTGGGGTCAACTGCAAAACTCTGTGTGTGCTACCTGAGATATTCCATATACTTAGGATAATGATAGTGGATAGAACTCCTCAACTGTTTGCCAATGAATGCATATTGAACCTCTTAAATTCGATGAACTCACTTATATGTTACTATCATTCTACATCCATACAGCAAGTCTGGCATACATAAAACCCACTGCCCTTGAAGTGCAACCATCTGAAAGGGGTCACAGACCCAACTCGACCGTCACATGCCATGCCACCAACGCGCAACTCCGCTCCGTCTCTGCGTCAACCAGCGTCGTCTCGAGCGAGTGTGCGGAGGTGGCAGCGAGCCAACTGATGGACTCGATGACCCGACGAGCTCACTCTTCGATCTGCTCCTCACAGTGGAAGCAAGTAGCACTAGCAAATCCAACCAACCAACACACCAACTCAACTCAACTCAACTCACGAAAACCGATGCGTCTCTCGCCATCGCCAGTCAATCCAGAGCTGCCAGCGACCCCGGAACGTCCTTTTGAAGGCATGGATCCGGACCACCCGCCGGCCAAAAAGTCGTGCATGCACACCATGTTGCGGTCGCTGACCTTTTGGATCGTGTTGGGCTCCATCGTCGGCATCGTGCTGGGTCAATTTGCGCCGGAATTCTCCAAAAAGGCGGCACCAATGGCGCAGTTTTTTTTGCGGCCCATTCAGTTCATCGTGTTCCCGCTCGTGTTCTCGTCGCTGCTGGTCGGCATCGCAGGCCAGAAAGACCTCAAGCAACTCGGCCGACTCTCGATCAAGTCGTTTCTGTACTTTGAGTGCATCACGACCATCGCGTTGTTTCTCGGACTGTTTGCCGTCAACATTGCGAAACCCGGCAACGTCGGCATCACCCAGAAAGGAGACTACGAGGAAGATAACAAGTCCGACTTTGGCTTTGCCCATTGGGTGGACCATCTGACGCCCAAGACATGGGGCGAAATGATGGGCGGCTCTGGATCCTCCGAGCTGCTGCAGGTGCTGGTGGCCGCCATTCTGACCGGCGTCTCGACCTCTCAATTGCCCCCAGAGCACAAGGTTGTGATCCTGACCATGGCCAAAGCCGTCATGGAGATGATGTTCAAGTTTGTCGATATCATCATCTGGACGGCACCGATCGGCGTCTGTTTTGCGATCGCCAACGCCATCGGCAAGAACGGCATGTCGGCGTTGAGCAGTTTGGGTGCCCTGGTCGCGACGTTTTACACCACCTTGCTGGTGTTCATCATGATCGTGTTTGTGCCGATCATGATGTTGGTCAAAATCCGACCGCTTGAGTTTGTGTCGGCCATGCGCGAGCCATTGATCATCGCCTACACGACGGCTACGTCCGAAGCAGCACTGCCAGCCGCTTTTGAATCCCTCGAAAAGTTCGGTGTGGCGACACACATCTCGGCCTTTGTCATCCCGTTCGGCTACTCGTTCAACCTGGATGGGTCCACCCTTTACCAGTCGTTGGCGGTGGTGTTTTGCGCACAGGCAGCGGACGTCCACAAGTCGTTTGGCGAGCAAATCGTGATGGTGCTGATGCTCATGATCTCGTCTAAGGGCGTCGCCGGCGTGCGGTCTGCCAGTATTATCGTGCTGGCATCCACCGTGAACCAGTTCAACATCCCGTCGTGGCCCGTCGCGCTGATTCTGGGGGCCGATTGGTTCATGGATATGGCTCGAACGTTTGTGAATCTCTTTGGCAACCTGTTGGCTGCCGTCGTGATGGCAAAAATGGAGGGCGAGTTCCGCAAAGAAGGATGGGAGCAAGAACTTCACGACGCCCCGGACGAGTTTGAAGAAAAAATGAGCATCAGCTCCAATGCCTGAAGCAACCAGTGAACGAGTCGGCTGCTTTGTTGTGTCTGTTTAGAAACCGTAGTAAATCTTCCCATTTTTCGTCCAGTTAACTCTCTGCCAACAAGAAACCAAATCCTTGTACATACGCCCAACGCAAGCGGTGATGGTCCAGCCGGCGTCTCGGTGGTCAAGGCCACAGGGAATGACAGTAGATTCTACACCTATGACGAATTGTTCACATGGTGGTCCCAGGCGACAACTCCCTTAGGGTCCAACCGAGGCAACGCGAGTCATCCTTTCACCATGGAGGCTGTTGGGGCCAAAGAAGTGGCGGGAATTGCTCGATCGGGTGGCTGTGACAAACCTGCTGTGTTCGAGTCCGCCGGGGCCAGCGATGATGATGATGGTGACGAAGCTGGCAATGGCGATGTTGGTGGAGGCAGCAAATCCTGGGCCAGTCGTTTCTGCAGAAGAAGATTGAGTTCGATGCTTTTCCTGGCGACTTTTTGGAAGACGTCGACGTCGAGGGCTCCCGCGAGAGCTGCCTTTTCGTTCCAGCTCTGAAACACGAACGCAATGAGCCAGATGCCTGGGGTGCTGTCAAGACGAGTGGAAGATGCTTGGGTGCATTTCTGAGAGCAAAAGGAGCGTGCAGGAGGTGAACGGCAAGCACGATCAAATGTGACCCTGCAAAACTCGAGGCGTACCTTGTTGAAGTGATCCAACGCTTGATGAATCGCATCCACTGCATCCACGCGGTTGTTGAGGGAGACAAAGCCACACGCAGAAGTCGAGGAGGTATCGTGGCTCGCCGTGGGGTCGTAGTTGGGCTGCGTCTCTTGGAAACTCTCTATCATCACTTGTTGGAGTTCGTTCAACTGATTCTGCAGTTGGTTCAATCGGTCGAGTTCTTCCTGGTCCATTTCCTGTTTTAGCAGTCTCAACAGCCACCACGGAATGTCCATGGGCACCTCCCAGTGACGACACTGATAAATGCGAAGTGGATCCGGTTCAAGTGTGCCGGTGTTTGCGGAAGAAATTGATGCACTTGGGGTTGACAGGACACGACGAAATGCCAACTTGTCATGCTGATCGGGCTGAAGGCTTGCGCCACAATCGTTTGAGGTGACCATGGAGAGCATGCGGTTGACTTGGTGGGAGCCAAGATCAGACCTGATCTTGTCACTCTGTGCAGAAGCAAGAACTTGAGATAGCTTGCGCTTTGGATCTGTCGCTTTGTCTTGTTCTGACGGGGTTTGTTGCTGCGAAGGACTTCCACGCGAAGGAGTACCCAACACTTTCGTCTTGTCGGTGTCTGCGTCTTTGTCTTTGTCCTGGTTGCTAGCACTCCCGCTCGTACTGGTGCGCTTTGGCTTGTCGAGTCCTGATTGTGTTGGTGCGCGAGACAAAGGCAGAGTCGAAGGAGAGGGAGACGAAAGCTTGGCACCGAACAATCCGTCAGCCGCAGTCGAAGTCCGATGAGCTACAGATTTGGCTATCGGCGCGATGGGCACTTGAAGCTCTTCTCGCTCCAGAGCAAGATGCACAAAGTGGTTGGCGTTGTACTCCGCTTTCTCGTCGTTCTCAAAGCGGTGCCAGTACACAAACTCGCTTTGGCTGCCGATGGAACCCTGCGAGAGAACTCTCATGGGTGGCAGAACCGACGAGCACTTTTGCATTGGTCCGACCACCCACTGGTGAATCACTTGCTTGGATCGAACGTGTTGGATCACGGAATCAAAGCTTCGGTGCAAGTGGCCGCTGATAAGAACAACTTCTCGCTTTGCAATGACTGACGTGAAGTCGGGGAGTGCTGGAGTCGAAGCTGGTATTGGAGCTGGCGTCGAGGGTGCAGAGGGATTTGCAGGGGTAGTTGAGGCTGATAGGGCTGCTGATTTGCTAAGAGGTGCATAAGAAGGTGGTGTAGGCACTGGAGGAGATGGTGATGGCTCCTTGGGTGATGTTGCAGTTGCTACGTCTGAAGCTAGGACCTGACCATCCGCTGGCGCGGAGTCTGGTTGAAGCCAGTGAAACAACAAATGGAGAAGTCGCGTGAGATCTTTCTCGTAAAACGAGAGTCGCTGGCGAAAACTGCCGTCAAGTTTGGCTTTTTCGATGGTGTCTTCGACCGAGTCTTCGAGAATCGGATCGTTGCTGTATATGGTGACATGCTCCAGAGTTGGGTTCAGCAGAAAGTCTTCCAGTCGCTTCCACGTTTTGGAAGAGATGCAGCGACCGTTTGTCGGTTCCACTGGAAGAAAGAAAACCCCGAATGTTCCCCAAATGTGACAGAAGGCGACGTCTTCATCGCGTTCACCACCTGTTACGTCATGTTCGTGTGATGCTTCCAACGATTGTGGCAAAAGTAGTAGTTGCTGATATTCCCGGTGCACACGTCGAATCACCTTGTCAAGACGCCGAGCTTCCTCGCTTTCCACGGTCAAATGCTCGGGAAGAAAATCGCGTTGGTTGAAAAAGATCAAGTTGCTTCCATGAGCCAAAGACGTTCGAACACTCGGTACATTCCAGTGAAAGCGATACAACTCGCGGATCTTGTCCTCAACCTCTCGTTCCACTTGGAAGAGTCTATGCTTCTTCATGTCAGGTGACAGCTTGTTGGAAGCATCTGCGTTTGCGTCTTGAGTCTGCTGAAAGAGAAGAAGAGCTTCGTGGACCAACGGGTGACGCTCGTGGAGGAAGAACAAACCACCCAAGTGGACTAGGACGTTGATCCGAGCGAACGGCACGCTCTTGCTATTCGCGACGGCGTTCCACAGACTCTGACGAGACGACAACTGATTCTTTGGGGCGTCTGAGACGCGAGGCTTGTGGAAAGAAGACTCGGAAGTGCCGTCTTGGTCCTTTTTGATGGTCTTCTCGATGATCATGGGTTCTGGCTCCACTGAGACTGATGTTTGCAGGTCGTCGCCGTCCATTACTTGATGCTGCGGCTCTTCGTTGCACACCACAACAGTGTGAAAACGCTCGGGGCTGACTGGCATCGTGCGAAAGCTCGCGTCATGCAGTGAGCTTGAAGCAACTCCTTCAAAGGAAACCTGATACAGTTGCTCGCTTTCCAGCTGGGCAAAAACAAACGCTTGCGGCTCTCTCGCCTTCATCCACTTGTGAACAAATCGGCGCTCGTTGGTCAGCGCGTTCACAGCTGCGCAGGTCACAAAAGCTTCTTCGTCGATCTCCAGCAGAATCGTGGCATTGGAATCATCCACAAAGCCAACAACGGGACCCAACATTACCTCAGGCAGTCTCTGACACTTGGTGCGTTCCTGCATTTGCTTGACCAACGGTGTGTCGATGACCGTCGGATCCTTGTCGGGGGACAGAATCTCCAAGACCAATTGATAAGCATTTTTGGTTTGAGTGATCACGTGACTTGTCTGGAGCTGGTAGCGTCCATGGAGAAGCACAACATCTTGGTCAGACAGCTTTGAAGAGAGCTCTGTCAAGCGTTGGACCGTTTGGTCTTGTTGTCGAGGCATTTTGGTGATTGATCCGGTCATCAGCTGGGTCGCAGAGGAACGGAATTTGGTGTCTTGAATCAAAGTCTTGCAGCAAAAGCCGAAGTCTCCGCCTGAACCCACGAGAATCACCACCTGGCGAAAGGGTTTCTCCACTTTCCAATCGAACAGAAGATCCAACAGGCGATGCTGGTCGTTTGGATCAGACGTCCAGGAGACGGGAAGGATTTTGGGAGTTGGTGCGGCAGTAACGGCATCAACGACAGTTGGATCTGCGCTCGGTGACACACCTTGGTCGTTTGGTGGCGGTGATGGCTGATCAGGCAGCTCTGAAGGTTTTGCTGTCTCTATCGCAGTTGGATCAGCGTTCGACGGAGCGACTGTCAAAGGCGTTTCTGAGTGTTTTGCAGTCACAACAGGCGATACATCTGCTTGGAAAACAATCGGCAGCTCGCTGCAGACAACCAACAAGTTGAAAGACGCTTTCGACAGAGTCTCATTAATAAATTGCCATTGCAGATTGCTCAGTAGTGGGTTTTCAGGTGCCTGGTCAAAGCGAACAACCGTCAAATAGGTCCGTCATGCACCAAACTCTTTCGTCTATGCCTTTGACCAATCCGAACGACTCACTTGGGATCCTCCGGGCTCCACTTTGGTGCTTCGCAAATCCAAAAACAGGAATCCGATGGCTCCGATCTGGAACAAAAACTCTTCTCCGCGCTGAGGTTCCAAGATCTGTCGATAGCTCACGATTTGCTTCTCAAGCTGCACGCACGAGCACATGAAAATGAACACAACCGCATCAGCAAGTTGAAGTCTCATCAAAGATCCGATGCTTTCACCCGTTGCTTCTCGTCCATAAACGCTCGAAGTTGCCGCTCGATTCGCCTGCAATTCTCCAAATCTCGTCGTTTCTTGTGGTGGTCCAAGTCCATCTGAGCGTTTTGAATGAGCTGCACGAGTTGAAACACTCGCGCTGTGCTCTCCAATGCAGTCTCCGCGGTCTTGACGAGTCCTACCTGGGCCATTCACAGCCAATTCGCGTCAGTGCAAGGCTTGAGCAGAAAGAGGTTCTTGACCAGCATTCCTGGCGCGCACTCACTTCTCTCTGCTCGACTTCTTCGAGTTTGTCGTCCCAAAGACTTCGCTGGTACTCGTGAAAGAGTCTTCGACCACAGCGAATCAGCGTCCGGGTGATTTGCATCTGCAGCTCAGCACCGGATCACCACCACGCCGGTTGGTGCCAAACCGCATGGCGTTTACTACGTCATTGAGATGAAATAGGAGTCTCGTCGGTACCTGAAGAGTGGGATTGTTGTGGTCGATGCGAAAGCGCTCGGTCGTGGTGAAGTCTTTGTACACGTCTTCGTCGTTCCACATCATGAGATGCGAAGTGTTGGCCAGCACAAACTGCACATCGGGTAGATTCCATTGGGTGCGGTATGCGCTTCGCATGGTCTCCAGCGCATTGGCTTCGAGTTGGCTCCATCCCTGGTTCGCCCAACTCGACGGGACAGAGGCGTGCGCATGGCGCAACAGCAGCACCCAGGTCTGCTCAAAGACCTGTTTCAGATACACCTGCGCGCCCAAATGGAGCACCAAGTCGATTTCTCGATGCTCTACGAGCTTTCGAACCTTCTGCCAAAGGTTTCTTTCGCCTCGCGCAAGGTCAAAGGCATTGTCGCCACTTACAACAAGGGTCTGCAACTTGACAGCGTTGCAGAAATTGACGCGAGGGATCGAAAAGCTGCCGATCCGAGTGATCGCGTCGTCTTTCGCGATGCCGCTGAAGCAAAAGACGTAGCTGCGCCCTGGAAGAAGCCTTTTGACGCAAAAAATGGCCGGGCGGCGTCGCTGGCAATCCACTTTGGTGCGGCAGGATGCCAGTTCGCGCATGCGACCGGTGAGTGGATCGCAGCCAGAGACGTGGCACACGACACAGGCATCGCGATCCACTTCTAGAAGGATACGCACTTGCTGTTGGTCGACTTTGCCTACGACGGGGCCCAACAGCACACGGACGTCTGGCAAAAGAGAAGCATTGACGGTGGTTGTCAAGAAGCCTATGTGACCTTTGACGAGCACTTGCGACGAAGCCAACCTTCTCGACACGTCACGACGGCACCGTGCAACAGAAGCTGATGAGGAAGTGTCGGCGCAAGCAACGGTCTTTGATTTAGCGTCTCCAAGGCTGACTGCATGGCCGTCAGCTCGTCTTTGAGCGCCGTCACCTGCTGTAATTCACTGCTCACATCGTTACCCATGCTGTGGCACTTCAATTTGGTAGCAAATCCCCCCACAACTGTATCACAGATACATGTTGCGAAGTTATCAGTTACGTGTTGTATCCCAAAGATAGCGTGGCACACATCATTTTCTTCGGAGTTCTTCCGTTCAGTTCAAAATCTGAGTTGGAACTGACCATGGGGCGTTTCTTACTGTACATGTACCGTACCGAATGAGTACTGTAGTATCGGCGCTCCCTCATTGGTCTGATTTTTTCCTGTGCCACAGGGTTCTTTTTTGGCGATGACGTCGCTTGAGAGTACAGTATTTTTCACACAAAAGAACCCAACCACACCATTTGGTACACGATTCAGCGGATCACACTGAACCCAAGTGGAACGGAACGGACCGACGTGGTTTGTCTTGGGTTGAGTGACCTCTTTCCCCAGAGCAGCATTTGGCTTGGAGAGTGAGGGAGTGAGTGGTGTTGGGGTGGCCTATCAATGCAACCAGCTGGCGGACTTTCTGTGGGAAAAGCAACAAACGCTCTTTTGCAGCTCGCAGTCTTTTTGACGGCCGTTTCCGTCACCACTGTGAGCATTTGGTTCTATCTCACCCACTCCCAGACCACTGCCAACGCCTCCGCCAAGAGAAGCTCACGACGCAGCTCGAAAACGACAACAACCACTCCAAGTGACAGCATGCCACCGAACGAAGGTGCCAACAGATGCAGACTCAAAGCCCAAGAGCCCAGCAAAGTCATCTGACCGCTTGTGTATTCTTTGTGTTGTCAGGAAACGCCGATCGCGTCGAAGTGGAGACCCAAACGTTGGAGCCACGTGAAGGTGGGTGGCTGGCGTTGTTTGGGAAATGAAGGGAGATCCAGTGGATCCAGGGAGCGAAGAGAAGATGAACGGACGTGTGAACAGTAACGTTTTGGTCGGATTTGGCGTGTCTGTGTGTGCAGTTGTGTACCTGAACAATCCGGACGCCTGCTACGACTTTGAGATCGGCAAAGCGGAGGATTCGGATGAGTTTGAGGATGTCAAACATGTAGCTAAGGTGATCCTAAAGAAATGGTACGACGCCGTCTGAATGGAGAGGAACAACGGAGGGGCGATATGGGGACATAACGAAGAAGTGGATGCATGTTGACGTTGACCTATCTGGAACAGGTCCGACGCTTTAGACGATGATATTGTGGTCAAGATAATCTGCGGCGGCATCACAAATCGACTGTTCCGCTTGGTCTGGAAAGATGAGGTGCGACTCGTTTGTTTGCTGTTCTCTCCCAAAAAGTCTGACCATTTGATGAACTGAATGACTGAGCAGTCCGTTTTGGTGCGCATTTACGGAGACAACACAGAAGCGTTTATCGATCGATCGGATGAAAACAGTTGAGAGCCGTTGGCTTCTTTCAAGGTTTGTTTTGATGACTTCTTGCTGACTTTTCGACTATCAACTATTGCAGAGGTCTTTGCTTGGCTTTCGACCCACGGCTTTGCGCCCACATATTTCGGTCGCTTTGGCAATGGCCGCATTGAAGGATATCTCGCCTCACGGCCGCTGGAACCAGAAGAAATGGGCCAATTGGCACCTGTCAACTTCCTCTCGTTGATCTCCAAGGAACTCGCCAGAATGCACATTATGAAGGCTCCGTTGGACCAAAACCCAGTTCTTTGGACGGTCTGTTTTACTACCCATCTTACTGCGTAAGGAATCCATGGAGTAACAGCTGACGTCTCGTGATATTGTTTAGAAACTTGAACGCTTTGAGACTCTTGCATGTGGCGAGACCTTCAACGATCCAGTGAAAGCTGCCGGCATGGCGCGACTCAATGTGCCATCGATGCGCCAAGAGCTGCGTTGGCTCAAGTCTGTGTTGCCGTCATCTCTCAATCGAAACGGCCAGGCGCTTTTGGAACAACTAGAGGGCGAAGACGAGATCACACGTCAAGCGTTTGCGTTTGCGTCGGACGTGGTGTTTTGCCACAATGACGTCCTGAGTGGCAATCTGCTGTTCAACGATTCGTGGGATCGTGTGCAGATCATCGACTACGAATATGGTACGTTGCGTTGTACAAAGCCCTCCTGACGGCGATGCCATTCACGGATCTAGATGGTGACTGACTTGTCGGTGACAGGTGGCTACAACTATCGCGCCTTTGACTTTGCCAACCACTTCTGTGAGCACTGTGGCTTCGATTTGGACCTGAATCTGTATCCCGACCAGGAGAAGCAGTTTGCCTTCTTCTCGTCGTACATGGCCGCCGCCGCTCCTGCCCTGTGGGCTTCCTTGCAGGCCAATAAGGAGAGCAAAGCCTTCTTGCATGCGCTGTACAGCATAGTGAATCAATATGCGTTGGCAGCCCATTTGTTCTGGGGATTTTGGTCCATCGTGCAGGCGGCCCACTCCAAGATTGACTTTGACTTTGTCGAGTATGCCCAAAAGCGCTTTGATGGCTATAAACTCCACAAGAAGCTCTTCTTCCCGTCGAAATAAAAGAGATTGTGTCAAGTCCAGTCCTGGGAAGAGAGAGAGAGAGAGAGACAAAGCGAGAACGAAGGAGAGAGAAAGAGAAGCCACGAGCACTGTTTACATTCTCACTCACGTTCAGCATCAGATTCACATGAAATAAAAGCTCTTGTTGTTGTCTATTGAGTACAAACAAACCCCTCAGCAGTCTCACTTGTTCTAGTCTGCCCTGCTCTACCCGGTGCTTTAGCGCTTTCGCTTGACGTCGCCAGCAGTTTCAGCAGAGATATCGAAAGGCGGTAGATTCTCCAGGGAAGTCGACTCGCTGGTCTTCTTGAAGTACCGATGGATCGTCACGGATGGTTTATCTGGCAGCGTGAGCTGCAATTCAACGTGCATGCGGCCCTTTTCATCAATTGTGCGCGTGTCCAACAAGACACCGCGGTACTGCGACAATTGAGTCACAGTCTTGATGTGCGTGGCATCGCCTGTGACTTTGATCTGCGTTGAAGAACAAGGTCCAACAACACTTCAGCACTCGATAAGGCTGGATTGAAGCTGAGAAAGCGTGTACACTCACCAGATTGTTCTTGATATTGACTTCCTGACCAAACCGAAGCGTCTTGGTCTCTGTAAAGATGCGTGTTCGTCTGGTGATAATGAATTCGCCCGGTGTCTGATGGATGATCACCATGAGGTCTAGCTTATCAGCTGCCTGACGAGCGATCAACGGTAGACCCTGTTCAAAGCACCAAAACGAATTGAGCGTTGACACCAACATGTGCCCAACAATCAAGAAAAAGGCCGTACCATTGCTTCAAGATAATCATTGGTCGAGTCCGAGTCTTCGCGGTCCAGACTCCATCGACCAGACAGGTTCAAAGCACCAGCTCCAGTTGTGTTAGTTGGTAAAGTCGTCACTGGAAGTGGCGCGGGCGGTGCCACTGTCGTCCCAGCTACTGGAGCACCAGGAATTCCAGATGCTGGTGCCGCTGCGACTGGCACAGGAATAGGAACTGACACCGAAGCAGACACGGTCGAAGTCGCTGGAACAGGAGCAGCAGCAATTGGAGGAGTTGCTGAAACGGGATGAGCAGCCGCAGCTTGAGCTTGAGCTTGTTGTACTGCTGCTGCAGCAGCGGCGGCAGCAGCGGCATGGGCAGCAGCAGCAGCCGCCGCCGCGGCCGCCGCAGTAGGCTGTGGCTTGAAAGTGCGTAGTTGGCCATTGATATTCAAGGAATTGGGGTTCACGCGTCCGGGAATTGCCATGGAATTGCCGACAACACTTGTCGCATTTGCCGCATGGAGATTTGGCGCTGTACCCTTCATGGGATTCATGGGGATGTCGTTTCAGCCTTCTTAAGTAACAGCAAGCTGCAACACGATCAATCTTCCACTAAGTAGCAAAACTGCAATGCCACAACTTAGCCAGTGCACAATGCAAACAACACTAGAGAGTCTACGCCAGAGCTGATTCTTGTCAGAAGAACGACAAGGACAATGCGCACAACAAAACAAACTGAGCGAGAGGGTGTACAGTGCCAGACAAAAAGAAAAACACTCCACATCATCGCCATATTGTTTGTTAAGTAACGCTATTAAGTAGAACCCAGGTTCACTTCAGAGGATAGTAGTATTTGATGGAAAGCTGGGAACAATTGATGGCAATGCCAAAGAACACTTGAAGCGCGACAGACGCCAGAAAGAGCGCAATGACCACCACAAGCGGACGAAGAAAACGCTCTGTTCGATGCAGAAATGGCAATGCTGTTGAAACGGATCGCAATCAACACACTGTCAGTCCCACACCACCCAATGACCAGCCAAATACACCAGCAGCAGGCATACCCATGTAACCCAGGAACGTGACGTAAATGTAAAACCCCCATGCCAGCGTATACAAAAGATTCGCAAAAAGCAATGAGAGAAAGGAATTTGACTGGAACAATGGCATCACCAAGAACTGTACGAGAGCAGCAGCACCACAGTTCACGCCTTATCAGCATCAGACTGTGTTGGCGATCATCGAACCAGACACAACCCACCTGCAAGGCGTAGAGGAAGAGAAAAAGAATGAAGAACGAATTGCAGTGGATGTCAAACGCATATTGCCACTCGACGTGCTGCTCCACGAAAAATGTATCGCCGATGCCATGACTAATCATTCAGACGCAATGACAGCATGAGTTCTACCTCCAGTTCCTTGAGTAATCATCAATTGCACGCACCTGCCACGGATCCGCAAGTACTTGTTGGCAAGCCACCAGCACGTGGTGGAGAGCACCAGACCAAATCCAAGCCACTCGATGAGAATCGCATGCACGAGAAGCGACACATAGGAAGAAAACGAGCTGACGTGAAAGGCAACTGCCCAAGCGACGGTTGCCACCTGAGGATCCAACATAATGATACCAATAGGCCATCAGCACAAAAATCAAAGCGGATAGAAACGGACACTCGAGCATGAGCAGCAGGTTTTCGTACAATCAGAAAGAAAAGCTGGATCACTAAAAACGCCGGATCATCACGCGACCATCGATTTCTTGTCTCTGATGCATCATTTCATCAGTTCATACATACGTCACAGAGAATACAGACGAAAACGACCACTCACGTTTGCGATAGTACGCGCTTTTGTAGACTTTGGAGGGCTGCACACAGAGCGTCACCATTTGATAAAAGGTCGCGTCCAGGTCCATTTGCTTGACGTCCAGCATGCGCGAAAAGTACTCTGGAAACGCCGAACACGTCTTGAACACATGCATGCCACCCGTGGAGGAGTGACTACTATTACTACGACTCCGAAATGAACCACTTCGCTTCGCACTGCTGCTGGTGCCGCGACCAAAAGATGCCGATGGTGCACTGGCACTACCCATGCCCATTGTCAAATGACTGCCGCCTGTCAGCGGATCGGTGCTGGCGCTGACTCCGTAGAAGGATGAAGTGGTGTCTGTTAGTCCCTGCATGTCGATGCTCGTGCTCATTCCGCCGGCGCTCAGTTCTTCCGACGACACCGGTGCCAACATACTTGTGTTCTTCGCGTTGTGCTGTCTCCTTGATCAGTCAAACACGTAAGGAAGATGTGCGTGGAGGACCGGGTGGGTGGGTTTGATGGGTCGCGAAACGGGTTGGGAAAGCATGAAAAACTTTGACCCATGGCAGCTTTTGCACCAATCAGCAGGAACAAATAGGATTTTATACCAATCGGCGTCCTTATCGGTATGAGACAAGACGATAGAGCACCATGTGACAGAGGGTGTATGATGAAACCAACAAAAGCAGGTGTATTCCATCGTTATGCATCAAAACCAGGTGTGTTTCTGGTGAAGATCTTCAACCAATAGACCTCATTCTGACTGGTCACTTCCTGTCAATTCAAGCACCCGTCTGTCAACTCTACCCTTGTTGGCCAGGGGCGAGCCAATCCGTCTCGCTACAACACGAGCCAGAGGAGTCTATGAGTCTATGACGGACGAAGATAACCTGGAGAAAATGACGAGGACGACATCAACCTGGCAAACCTACCAAAGCCTTTTGTTCATTCTGTCAAACCCAACAACCACATCAACGAGTTTGAGCAAACTCGGTTTTGGTCTAGCGGACAAGATATCTGCCCATCTTACGCCAAAGCCAACGTATGTGTCTTGATGGTTGTCTTGCTTTCGTGTCTGCCTCTACTCGACGGTTGGATTGGTAGAAAAGTGTTCTCGACGGCAATGGACTCCCATTTCAGCTCATATGCGGCTTTATTCAAGTTGCCTCGTGCCGTTCCTCACATGTCGTCTGATTCGTCAAGACTGAAGAAATCCTAGCACATGAACCAACTCTCTTCGCGAATGTGAATCGCGTGCAGTCGTTTCTGTAAAGCAGGACCATCGATTGTGGTGCAGTTCTACCACATGCAGGAGCTTTGCATCCTTGTTTTGATTTCATTCATAGCGTTCCTTCTTGCCTCACCGTAATGGATTCGACCTCGGACCACGAACCTGAGAGATATCGACTCGCACTCTTTTCCGCCACGTTGATGCTGACGTTGACGCTGACGTTGACGCCTACAGGCAAGAGAAGAATTCGAGTATCCATTGATGACAAATAGCCATGGTGTGACTCCTTTCTCAAGTTCTCCACGCGTTTTTAAATGTGGTTTCACAATCGTTTGGGCAAGCTGCTCAACAAATCAACAACCCAAAGCTGGTCTGGCAGACATGAGGAGTGCAATCTCAGACAAAGAACAGGCCTTGTTGGCACGGAACCGCACGGTCATCCCTCCAAACGCTGTAGAGTTCTTCAGCGAACGCCAAGCGGGAAACTCGCCCTCTTCCATCTTTTCCGATGCCGTCCCCAAACAGTCGAGTGGTCAAGACCAATCCATGGAATCATCCGATATGACGCCGCAACTCATCACGGTGGAAGTGGTGCCGGCAAGTTCTGGCCGCGGCAAGCAGCTGCGACTTGTTCCAGTGGTCAAAGAGCTGAGACACTCGTTCGGGAGTGATTCTGAAGCCAGCGATGTTTCGAGTATGGAGTGGAGTGATGATGATATTGATGGCCAGCACGCGGCTGAGCAACCACGGCATCATCCTGCTGTATACACCACGGCGATGGCAATTCGCGAGCGACTGTTCGATTTGGTACTCCATCCAGACAAGATCCTTGGCAACCCAGCAGCTCGCCAAGAAGACGACAAGGAAGAGTTTGATTCCGACGAAAACGAGTCGGATGGTGGCATCCAATCTCCTCCGCTAAAACGGCGTCGACACCGAGACTAAATAGAAGGCAAGTACCTGGCAATTGTGCTTGGTAGTCACGGCACACATTGCATTGTCGAGTCGCTCTGGCAGTTGACTCCATCAAGCATTAATCTTAAGGGGTAGTGAACTCGTCGTCGATTCATGATGTCGATGGTTTTGAGTTGTCAACAGCACGCTGAGAATCGCTGTGCTAACGCCCATGACTCTCATCAATCCTGATGACATGAATTGAACACAACGATCAACACAAAGGCGTACTTGATGATACGTGAGCTGCAGTCGGTGATGCCCACCTGGTAGTGTAACTCTTGGTTGCCAACACATCAGTTTCAACTTCAACCTTTGCCTTTCATCCGTTTCATCGGCTATCAACTCCTGGGCGGCTTCAAAAAAGAATCTCATTGTGTCCTCGTCGAACAGCACCATGCAAGTGCCGCGTCGTGGACAATTGGTGCACCAGCAGATCACCACTAGGCCGGCACCACGTGGGCTTCTGCTTCGAGCGGCAACCTTGTTGCTAGTCACACTCACCAGCACCGTCCTGTTTCACGGTTCGTGTGCGCAGCTACACACAATTCTTGCTGGTCTTTCAACGGTGTTGCTGTTGTTGCTGCAGTTTGTCTGGAAACCTCTCTCCCTGCTCATTTCCGTGCCATTCGCCTTCTACGCAGAGGATATTTTGACCCATGGAACCTGGTGCAAGGTGAGCTAGGCGACATCGTTCGGCGGCTCCAGCAGACTCATCGATGCTGTGATCCCTTTCGGTTTGCGGTCTGCAAGTGCGAATGACCCAGGGCATTCAGCCCTCGCCAGCCAACTGTCCGATTGGAATGTATCGAAGATCGGGAAATGGCATCAAACTGGGCGAATGCGAGTATTGTCCACGCGGCGTTTATGGCAGTACTCCGGGTCTCACGTCAAGCGACTGTACCGCGAAATGCCCCAAAGGAACCTACAATGACAAGTGAGTGGATTGCTCGTCCGTTGACGGCAGCAGTGTTTGACGGTCGGTGACGCCAAATCAAAAGATTTGGGGCAAGGAGTGTCCTTGATTGTAGGCCATGTCCGGCCGGGGTATATGGCTCTGCCATGGGACTGACTTCCTCGGCATGTTCCGGTCCGTGCCCAAATGGCAAATACACGCTCAACACAGGGCTACAGAGTGTGAGCGAATGCGATGATTGTCCGGCCAATTACCGTGGCCCCAATGGGCGACGCGGGCACAATCCCTTCTACGGCTATGAAGGTGGGTACGTGTGTGATCGGTTCATCAACGGCAAAACAGTCGACATTGGACGAGAAGCCGATGCGTACAACCAGGTCAACAATCGATTCGCAAGTGTTCGCGTCCCTCACAACACCATCAACGTGAATCAGTGACCTGTCTGATGACGACTCGATTGTTGGTGGAATCACACAGCAGTGCCTTTCCCACCTACGATAAGACTCAACATGATTAGAGGCGTGCTCTGAATCGATGATTCTCTCGTGTCGATGATCCATCCTCAACGAATCACATCACCATCCGCATTTAACTAGATATGACGCCATCAATCTGCGCATCCATCGAGCTCGTTTGCTGTTGGGACTGGGGCGTAGTGCTGATCCAGCGGAGGTGGATCAGCACGACAAACAGACAGATGACACCATCGACTGATAACTTCACTCATTTGATGAGATGCTACGGCTCTTTGACAAACTCACTTTTGGAGACGACGACGTTGTCGTCTTTGAGTTCGTATACAAATGCCACAACTTTGGGGCCCTGAATGGCCATCAGAATGAAACTGGGAACGCTCTCCCTACAGACAAGACTATCAAAAGATGGCACACACATCACGCAGGATCGCAACACCTACGACACCCACCCGCACGAACCACCAAAGGCGCCTGTGATGGAGCCAGGATTCACAAACCATTTACCATTGTCGGTGCGCACTGAGCACCTGAATCAACACCAGATTGTCAGTCGGTCGGTCACAAGCCAACACACCATGATTTGATGCCACTCACTGGTGGGTATGCCCAGAGATCAAAATGTCGACATTCATCTTGCGCTGCAAAGCTGCCAATGCAAAAGAGTCTCCCCATGGCACAATCTACGAGAATGAGATGAGCACGGTGCCACGGCGGGTGATAAGTGGATGCATTCAATGGCACCTGGTGGCCATGGCACAAGCCGATGCGAAACTGTCCAATGGTTACGACCTTCCGCTGCGGGAACGAGAGCCCCTGGAGCAGTCCAGTCATTCCGTCAGCCAACCTCTTGCGGAGACGAGACAATCGACAATCAGAGGCATTTACTTGGTCATAGTCTCCGCTGACAATGTGCACATTCGGTGCCAGCGCACGCAAATCTTCAAACTGCTCTTTGGTCACGAGATTGCCGGTGCACAGAATGTGCTGAATCTTGTTGGGCACCTGCCATGCGAAAACCAGAACATTGGCATGACATGTGAGCGTCACGAACCTCTGAGACAATCACAAGCAAGCACTCCGAGCAAAGGCACCAGCATCTTTTGGAACTTTTCGGGGATCTCAGGCGCGCGATGCGGCACATGGGCGTCGCCCAACACAAGAACCAACTCCCCAAAGCCAGCCGCCATCTTTCTCTCAGATTTTCAGGATCTGTCGGATGGATTGGTTGATTGATTCAAAACACTGTGGGATCTGTTGATTCAATTGATTGATTCAATCAATCGATCGCAGTCCCCAACCCAAAGAGACTCTCCCAAATCGAACACATTCATTTTCGCAGGTCAAGTGGAAAGCCTATCCGCATGAAATGTCTCAACACGATGATTGGACAAAATTGTCTTGAAAGCACTCTGGTTGGCAGAAAAGGGAGAACATCCGGATAAAGCGGTTAGGCTGTGTGAAGTGTGAGGCGAAGTGTATAACGCGTCAGCAAGTGACAGTCAGATAGACGGTTTGTTTGTATGGAAACCAGCTGTGCCTTGCTTTTTTGTGGGTGGATTGATTGTTACTTAGTGGAGTCACGTGTGACTTTTGTGTCTTCTAGCTTGAGCAAAGGCAACAAGCAGTAACAAGCAACCATTCCCGGTGTTTGCTGTCGATTCTGCTGTCATCAGAGTGTGTCGTGGCGATCGTCAAGAGAAATTGCTTGCTTGCTGAAGCTACTTAGTGGACCACTACACAAGCCAAGAGGGAAGTTCCACAAATCAAGTCGAAGATGGCCAAAACCTCGCTCAAGCATCTTAGCTTTGTGATGCTGGTGGTGCAAAACACTGCTCTGGGCATTGTCTCTAAGTACTCGCGACTGAAAAAAGGCCCAAAGTACTATCCTGGCACCGTTGTGATGCTGGTGGAAATGCTCAAGTTCTTCCTCTGCTTTCTCGTGCTCTTACAGGTGGGTGGGTGGTGCTTTTTGCTACTTGGTGGACCATGGGAACCTGGAACTTACTTAGTGGATCATGACAGAGTAAAAAGTGGCGTCTTGGCAGTGCCTTCCACTGTCTACGCAACGAGGTGTTTGCCGACTTTCAGGGCATCAAGAAGATGATCATCTTGGCCATCATGTATGCCATCCAGAACATGGTGGCGCTGCTGGCCTACGACTACGTGGACGTGGCTACGTATCAGATCGTGTACCAGCTCAAGATCATCACCACGGCCATGTGCATGATGTTTCTGCTCAACCGCCGCTTCAGCATGGTGCAGTGGGGCGCCATGATCACGCTCATGATCGGCGTCGTGGTCTGCTCATACTCGCGGCTTCCGGCATCGGGCGCCAGCGCCAACACCAAAAAGGCCCACGACAACAAATTCATCGGCGTGCTGATCGTGTTCGGGCTGGCCGTCAACTCCGGACTCGCCGCGGCATATTTTGAGCGGGTCATGAAGACCCATAAGCCCGGCAGCGTGAACCAGACCATTGACCCGCTCTACACACGCAACCTGCAGCTCTCGGCAGTGTCCATCGCCGTGACTTTCAGTGATTTGGTGCGCAACTACTCCACCATTGCGCAAAATGGCTACTTTGCTGGGTTCCACGCTGCGGTGTGGACCGTGGTGGTGCTTCAAGCCGTCGGGGGCCTAACGATCGCGGCTGTGGTGCGGTACTCGGACAACGTGGTCAAGAATTTCGGCACCTCGTTCTCGCTGATCTTCAGTTGCATCATCTCCAATTACATGTTCAAGCAGAGTGCTAGCTGGGGGTTTTACATTGGTGTCGTGCTTGTGGTCGTGTCCGTGTTCATCTACGGCGACCAACGGTTTGCCATCCAGGAAAAGCCCCGCTCGGTCATTCCCGAGACGTCGACCCAGAGCCAGATCAGCGTGGAGACCAAACGTGTACCCGAGAGCCGCATCTCGCGGCACGGCATCGCGCATCCACGCGCCACTGTGCCACTCTCCGTAATAGCTCACTGAGCGCATACTCATCGCGGCACTTAAGCAGGAAGGTTGGAGGTGGGGTATAAAGATGGGGAAAGGTAACATGTTTAGTCTTTTTCATGTTGCAACCTCATTGCTTGCCCAGTTTCTCTCTCTCTCTCTTTCACTCACTATAGCTGCGACCCTTGAATGGACTGATTATTTGGGTACCATTGCTCGTGCACGCGCGAGGCGCTGAGCCAGGACATCGTCGGCATCGCCATTGGCGCCGCCAACTGGGTTTCGGAAGCCGATAATGCGACTGCTAAACTCTAACAGGGCGCTCGCAACTTTCTCCGGACAGTCTTCTTGGATGATATGGCCGCTTCCGTAAAGAAGAATGAGCTGGAATTTGCCCTGCATTTGACCACGCGTCAAGGGCGTATCCAGGCGATCCGAGCCAGCGAGAATCAATAGCTTTGGCACCGAAAGTGAAAGAAACAGCTCCGAGAGACCTACAAACCAGTCTGAAAGGCGTGTCAGAGCACGACACATCAACCGAACCAGTAGCTTCACCAGTAGTACCTTTCCAGAATTTCGCCGTGGCCGTCAAGTCTGTGCGCCATGCGAACTGGCCGTTGGGCAGTCGACTCAGCTGTGA
This sequence comes from Paralagenidium karlingii, assembly GCA_027475765.1. Taxonomy (NCBI): domain Eukaryota; phylum Oomycota; class Peronosporomycetes; genus Paralagenidium; species Paralagenidium karlingii. The sequence goes on from JAMFLO010000253.1 coordinate 45,472, forward strand.
AGGGATCGACACTTGCGCTGCTTCTGGATTCCTCACCATGCCCGATCGAAGACTGAGCAAAGAACACACCAGAAGCTCAGCACAAAACTCACAATAACAAAAACGCCGCACCGACATCTGACCTCCATTCCACGGCGTCTTCGATACTCGCGAATCGCCTTGGTCTTTTGCCCAAGACCACATGCATATGCTCCAACGACGCCAACGCTGTGCCTTCCACGACATCAATGACCACCAAGCCAGCGAGATAACTGCGGTCTTTCATGGCATCGGCGACCCGAACTGCCACAGCGCCGCCAAGACTGTGACCGACAATGAACACGTTCTTTTCGTTGCTCTCGGCGAGGATTTGGGTAAGCACTTGGACGGAATCATTCACAAGCGTGCCGATGGAGAGGTCTTCGTCGTTGGAAGTGGTGGTCAGGCCTAACGTACAAGCCATTGGGAGATTTATCGATTCAGCACGGTGAAAGCTCAGATGGCTACGCCATCAACAGCACGAGTCAAGTCAAGAGCTCACCATGCGCACGAAAGTCCATGGCGTACACGACGCAGCTCTTCTTCATCAAGTTCTGTGCAAGTCAGCCGGACAATGCCGTCAGCTCATTACACAACAGGTCACGCCAACTCTCGTGATCTTTCAGAGAGCAGCAAGACACTTGCTTAACTGCCGTGAGACTCCAGGTCATTGACGTGTAGCCGCCTCCATGCAACAAGACGTAACGTGGGCCCTGGCTGCCTGCTTTGTACACTCGAAACGACTAGCAACGCCACAGACCACACAGACACACAGGAGGGTCAGTATGTCTCTCAAACAAGAAACCGTCCATGGAATCGCTGTTCACATCGCCATTGGAGAGCAAAACGTCATGTTTCGAGTCAAAATACTGCATCCATTTGCTGTCACTTGGCTCTGTCATGGTGTCTGGGCTTTTGGTTGAACTCGTACAAGGATTGGGCTGTTGGGTCCAGGATATCGCCCCATTCAGTGTCCCAGACGGCTTCACATAGAAGAGTTCAGATAATGGTGTGGGCCACATCACTTCTGTCTCATGGCCTTCTTGTGAAATCCAACCCCCACCAAAGCCATTACCATCGGTCCAACAACGTGGGTGAGAGAAGCAGCTGCTTTGAGCGAGTCGATTGGGTTTGGCTGCTTTGTGTCTATCAGAAGAAGTGTCTGCTAGTGTGACTGTCGCTTTATCAGTGGGTTGCTGTGACACCACCCCACCACCAAAAGCATTGTGATAGCGAGAAGGGAGAGAGTCAATTAAGCCGTCACGACAGTCGGGTGACCCACAAGAACAAGACGATGCCGCAATTGCCCAACATCAGTCCAATCGCCGTCGACGGTGACACCAAATCGAACAGTGGGCGGATGCCACCACTTGCCACCGAAGTATCAGATCGTTCGCTCGGCATCACGGATCCTAACTCGCTCGGCCCACTCGCGGGCGTGGGGTTGATGGGCGGCACCAGTCGGAGCCACCAAGACAGCACCGCCAACGAATCGCTGACGGCATCCCAACAGGAGCAGCAGTACGGCACGTTTGACGTGTCGTTTGTGGATGTGGACTCGGAGGCCAGCACCAGCAGTCACTCAAAAAAGCACAAAAAGCGTTCGCTGTTGGGCGCAGCGCTGGCTTTTGGAGCCCACGGGGACTCACGCGATGAATCGTCGCCGACACGTGGCTCCCGCGACAACAGCGACCAGGCATGCTGCGAGTGGTGCCAGGACTGCTGGACGGTAGGCTCCATTCTGTTACTTCCATTGCGCCTTCGCACGTGGAAGAGCCTGGCGTTCCATGCAGCCACCTGTGTGTTTGCATCACTGGCAACGCTCTGGATGGCGCTTTGCGGCGTGTTTTGGGTCGCGTGCCGGCTCTTTTCGCGTTGGCTCTCACTGGGGCAATGGCGAATGCTTGTCAACAGTTCGCTGCATTTTCTGCTGGAAATCGACTCGAAACTCTTCAACTTGGTGGCGCCACCCAATGAGCAAATCGTGGTGTTTCCCTTTGCCTCGCACCACCGACAGGACTCCATCGTATACGGCGTCGAGTTATGCGGGTACTTCAGCTTTCTCAAGCTCTTGTGCAGCGGAGTGCCTGGGATCTGTTCGGTCGGGCTCTTTGGCTACTGCCTCCAGGCAGTGTACCAGTCGGTGGTAGCCAATTTGCATACTATGCGGAGCACTGCCGCAGGCGCGCAAGAAGACATGCAGGCCGACATGAGCGTGTTGTTGGCTGTGTTGAGTGTGTACTTTGGCGCGCTGTTGCTTCATGTGCTGGCGTTGTTTGCGCGTCATGTTACCATCTTCTTCTGCGCCGAATACATGCTGTATATCGAGTGACGAGTTCAATGGCAGCACGAGATCAAGTGAGCGAGAGAGAGAGAGACTTTGTACCATTCCATCATTAGAAGCATTGCACGTGTAAGTATCAACCTTGGGCGACCAGAAGATAGAGTCAGCATCCCTTGCAGGCGAGTCTTTGGCAGTTTTGAGATAGAAGAGCCAACCACTAAGTCACGAAGACAAGAGGCAGAACATTCAGCACATCACTTGCAGATCCATCGCGCTCTGCTCTTCTTCTTTCTTCTTCTTCCTCTTCTTCCTCTTCTTCCTCTTGTTCTTCCTCCACTACTTTAAGTTGGTGGATGCCATTGGTGCTTAGGATTCCTCCATGCACTGAATGCCAATTGGGACGTGGACACTGCAACCCGAGCCCGCAACCTCCAATATATGGGTTTGAGTAAGTCCAAACATAATAATATCGATTCCAACAGGTTGCAGGCAGTTGGCAACACTTTGATAGCGCTATCTGCCCAGCTCACGGAGCCATTTCGCGTGCAGAAGCAGCTCAAGAAGCGGAATCTCATTTCCAAACAAGAAGTCAAGAGACCGAAAGCCATGAAAGTGATCTTCGACACGGACGCCGGCGTGGACGATGCCACGGCGCTCATGGTGGCGCTACATCATCTGCCTCGTGGCACCGTCGATTGCATCACCACCGTCTTTGGCAACGTCAACGTCGCGCAGGCCACCCATAATGCGCGCAAGTGAGTTGCTTCTGGGTCTCTTTGTCTTTGTCAGTCTCCGTCTATCTCTTTGTTTGTTTGGGAACTCACGCACTGCGCTGGTTGGATCCACAGATTGGTGCAAGTCATGGATCAACCCGACCTGCCGATCTTCACTGGCGCCTCGAGACCCCTCATCAAGGCTGTCTCTGAGGAACGATGGGAAGGCCACGGCAAAGACGGACTTGGCGGCCAGTCCGGTGCCATTGTGCCGGATTCGCGGCTGAAATCACTGGAAAACCAAGCCGTCCCGGTCATGCTGCGCAAATCCCGCGAGTTCCCAGGGGAGCTGGTGCTTGTAGCCGTCGGCCCATTGACCAACATTGCGCTGGCCATCGCCATGGACCCAACCTTTATGACCCGTGTCAAGAAGATCTACGTCATGGGTGGCATCATCTATGACGGAAGAGGTAACTTCACGTCGTCCACCGAGTTCAACGTGGGCTGTGATCCCGAAGCGACGTCGATCGTATACGAGCATTGCTCGGCGGACCAGTTGGTTGTAGTGCCGTGGGAGACATGCTACGACTATCGCTACACGTGGGAAGAGTTTGACCAAGTGTTTGAGCACCCCAAGGCCTGCACGCTGGCGGCCAGCTTCCTCCGAGAAGCTTGGAAACCGGGTCGTCTCGCGATGCTAGAAGAAGGATTTGTGCCCTGCGATGTCTATGCTATGGCTCTTTTGGTGAACGAACTCGTGGCTACCAAGCAACAAAGACTGCATGGTACCATCTACCTCAGCGCCGACTCCAAGCGCGGACTCAACTTGTGGAGCTCGGTGGAGTCGAACGTCGCCAACACAGGTACAGCGACCTCCACTGGCAAAGAAAACGCCGTCCTGGTCACAGAGGTGGACCGTGCGCTTTTGCTGCAGCAAATCCAGGATGTGGCGTTTGGTGAGCTTTCGTCATAGCGCTTTGCTTCGGAATGGTGTCCAAATGCATGTTATAGAGGCTCCTAACGTGGATTATAATGCATTGACTGCTCGGTTGTAGTTGTCGGTGGTGTCTTGACCGCATGCTGGTCTTTGAAAAGCAAGAGAGAGTCAACGATTGCGACGCTCACTCACTCACTACAAGTTGATGTTGCCACCTTTCATGCTTTGTCTATGGGTGTGGATGGCACCCTCATCCAATGACATCCATTGACAAAGAAAGCATGAAAGGCGTGTGATTGTCATGACCCTCACTCACTCGCTCACGGTCGCTTGATCTTGTCCACAAGTGCAAGGCACTCTGACGAACCTGCTTCTGTGGTCATGTTGGACCATGAAACCAAAGAGTCGTCGTAGAAACAACAGTCAACAGCTCTCTCGCATCCCGCTGTTCAACTGGAGATAAAAATGGTTGCCATCCTTTGGCTCCGATCCCAACGCGTTGTCGCCTGTCGGCTGCTGGGAAGTGAACCAACCAACCACCTTGGGGGTGTCCAAACGTTGCGCCGGCCCTGCCAGTCATGGAAGTCGGTGCACCAAGACTGCATCAGTTCAGTTGAGTATCAGATTTCGACCATACTGAACATCATACAATCGAAGTCGGGCTCGGGTTGCACGGTTTTGATACAGCTCTGGTCCCTCTGTCCCCGTCCCACATGGAACATGGCAAGCTTGCTGGACGGAGTTGCAGCAACGGGGAGTGAAGGTCGTTCATCGTCTTTTCTGGCTTTCGATCTTTGACGTCATGCCATGCCATGCCATGCCGTCGGGTTCCACGCGAGGTCTCAAGTCGGAGTCGACTGGCCAGATTGGATTTTCCCTGCAAGGTTCCAAGTCACCGGATCAACTGCACTTGCGAATATGGCCATCAAAGTGATCTTCGACACCGACGCTGGCGTGGATGACGCCACAGCACTCATGGTGGCACTGCACCATCTGCCTCGTGGCACCGTCGACTGCATCA
>JAMFLO010000254.1:0-50389 GCA_027475765.1 Paralagenidium karlingii
GGAGGCCGCGGGGGGGGGGGGGGAGAGGGAAAAGAGAGCGCGCGAGAGATGCATTTTCCCCTGGTGGCGTTGCTAGCGCTCCCGGCCACTTCCATACAGGCAAAGACCTGCATTCGAGAGCTCATGCCCGTCACTTTCTCACCGTGTCCGTCAACTCCACTTCCAAAGAGAATGCGACGCCCTGCAACGTCTTGACCGTGAGCTTCATTTCTCCAATTGTATGGCTCAGTCCTTCTCTCTCTCGCTTGTTCCGAATGGCGCTTGCCCGCGATGCCGGTCTGCTTGCTTTTTCTTCTTAGCTCTCCCTTACGCCACCCACCCGCCTAAACAAGGGATACAATTGCCTTGCTTCCCTCGCCAAAGTGATCGGCGCTTCAACGATCGAGTTGAAGAGGGGGGGGACAAGCATGGAAGGAGAGGCGCCCTGCCCTATATATGCGCCCCATGCGCGGCGGAAGTTGCTGAAGCCGTTGGTGGTGCACCGCGGCCACCAGGACTTGTAGTACCGGCACATGCAGTCCCCGTCCACGTCGTATCTCCAACGCCAGCGTCTACTGCTGCTGGTGTTCCTGTTCCGGTTCCTGTTCCTGTTGCGCCGCTTTTGGTGGCGGCGGCGGCGGCGGCGGCGGCGGCATTGGGCATGGCAGCCCGTCGAAAGCGCGAGACGCACTCAAAGCTTTCGTGGGCCACGCGATCTCTTTCGCGCAATTCCATGCCGCAATTCAACGAGCACGTGACAATGCGCATGTCACAGCGCTTTTCGTGGTGTTTCAACGTGTTGGCGACCAACTTTTGCTGGCAGCCCAAAGGACACCAAATGGTGCGCAAGGAGCATTCGAAATGCTCGTGGTGGTGTTGTTCATGGGCCAACACACGTTTGAAACATTTGTGCACACACTCGACTCGGCGCATCTTGCATTCGTGTTGACGATGCCACGGTAACTTGGGCAGGGCCAACGTATTGCCGCAGAGACCGCATTTGCTCAGCCGTTGCAGGCACTGGGTGTCCTCGTGAGGTTGCAATTCGTCGAAACGCAACTGCATCTGGCATTTGCTGCATTGGACTTGGCGTTTGGCGCATTCGCTCTCGCAGTGGCTGGTCATTGTGTGCAACGGCACTTTGCGCGAACAACCGAGCGCGCATTTGACCATGCGTCGTGGACACAATACGTTCAAATGGGTTGGTGCGTCCACGAACCGCACTGGTTGGCCGCATTTGTTGGCGCACGGCACCAAGCGTAGTGCACATTCGTTGGTTTCATGGGCTTCTTGATGCGAAGCCAGCACGGGCTCGTGGCAGTTCCATTTGCACGGCACACGACGGAACTCACAGGTCTTGGACTCGTGGTCGTCGCGTTCGAGGGCAGTGATCTCACCAATGGTGCAGCCGTTGCGACAGCGTACCATGCGCTTCGGGCATTCGTTGCGCAAGTGGGTCTTGAGGTCTTCAAAACGCACCAGTGCCGTGGTCTTGGTGGTGCTGGTGTGGCGGTCTGCTGATGGTTCGGAAGATTCAGGAGGCTCAGGAGGCTCAGGAGGCTTGGGAATGGCGGGATCGGATGGCGCCCTGGCCAAAGCCGAGCAGCAATTCAATGGGCATGGCACGAGTCGAAAGCGGCAAGTATTGACGCGATGCTCGAGGTATTTGCCGTACGTCATGAGGTCCCCACACTCACACACATGGTCACGCAGGATACACTCTTCCCGTAGATGCACGGGAAGGTGCTTGGCCACCACTTGGACCTCACATTTGCTACCACGAGGACACGGCACTTTGCGCAACTCGCAGTGTTTGGCCAAATGCTCGGGCAATTCTTCCTGCCACAAGGTCAACTGGTCATCAATGCCGCAACGGTTGGGGCACTGGACGGGACGTTTCGGGCAGGTTTGTTCGTGGAGTTGCAACGGATAGAGCTTGCCGAGGACTTGGCCCTCCTGCACATGGTCTTGTTCTTTGATCAGCAGCACGCCGCAGCCCCATTTGCACACCCCCAACAGTCCATTGGTCGTGGTGTATTTGCCCAGGCGCGTGCCCGTCATGGCGTTCTGCAGCAAATGTTGCAACACGCCAAAGCCCTTGCTGGCTGCATGGTCTTTGGCCGTGTGGCCATGGAAATCCTTTTGCCACACGTCAATGCGTGGATGCGCCAGCAAAAACTCGACAAACGACTGTTGGTTGTTGCCAGCCGCGACCATCAACGCCGTGGTGCCATCTTTCACGGAGGCCTGGTTCACCTCGGCGCCACGGTCCAGCAGCACTTGGGCCGATTGCAAAGCGCCGTAAAACGCCGCGACCCGAAGTGCACTATGGCCCGTCGAGCTTTCAAAGTTGACCACCGGTCGATTCTTGTCGCGATCCAACAAAAAGGCGGCCATCAAGACATCCTGGTCGTCGACATTGCGCATGTACAAGTCCTGGGCACACGCCACCATGAGCGCCGTCAAGCCTTCGGCACGGGTTTCATAGTCGACTTGGCCCCCTTGGTCGAAACATGCCGCGACTTTGTCGAATTGCTTGGCCAGAATGGCCGTCTCCATCTCGGCATGCAATCGTTGCAGCTCATGGGTCTTTTGTACCACCGTCTTGTTGTCGGCGATCTCTTGGCTTCGTCGCGCGCGAAAGCTTTCCATTTGGTCCACGTAGTGCTTGACCAACGTTTGCGTGGACTCGTAACTTGACTGGTGGTGGCGCCATCCGGCACGGTCTTCATCAAACGTGAGGCAATCGTATTGCTTCACTGCCAGATCAAAGGATTGCGCCAGGGACAGCGCCGTAGAAGAAGAAGAAGAAGAAGAAGAAGAAGAAGAAGTAGAAGTAGTAGTAACAGGTTTCGTCGCGGGTGCTTGCTGTTGTCCCGGTGGCGGTGGTGCCACTGGTTGGGCGGCCAGCGGTGTCTCGGCAACTGCTAACACCCAGCCGCCGCGTTTGGCCAGATTCATTTTTGCATGGGTCGAGTCCTGGGCCTGCTGCGATCCGATCCGAAGTGCGTACGGATACATTCGTTGGGGTTTGATGTGGCTTTTCTGCCAAAAGCTCGCGCCATTCTCCATCAACAGCCGTGCAACGGCAGGAAACCCGTTGACCACTGCTTCATGCAACGCCACGCGATGGGTGTGACGAAAGAAACGGATTTTCCGCTGGAAATGGCGCAACAAGAATTGAAACGCAATGGTTTGCACCAGTGCGTCAATCGATTGGTCGGATCGCGAGAAAAACACCACGTTGTCGCCCAACGAGGCCTTGAACCGCTCGAGTTGACGTCTCTGCAGGAAATTGCGCACCAGCAACTGAATCATCCCGGCACAAAGCTCGCGTTCTTCATCGGAATACCCGCAATTGGCCCCGTGCGACAGCAGAATGTTGACCATGGCTTCGTTGCCCATGGCACTTGCAAACGTCATGGCGTTGTGGCCACTCAGTGCCACGAAATTGAGTAAATTGTAGACTTGCACGTGTTGCGAAGCGATGGCCAAGTCCCGATTGGCCAGATCCAATTGGGTTTTGATGGTTTCGACTTCTTCGTGGCGCGCTGGTAACGACCGAGAAGCAACTTGTAACTCAAAGATGGCTCCATGCAGAGCCTGACGACAAATCTCCAGTTGGGTCACTAGTTTTTCCCGGCGATCACGAAGAATCTCACGCTCGTTGTGCAATCGGTACTCGCTTTCAACGCCTTTGATCCAAAGCGCAAGTATCCGCGTCAACTTGGTGCTCAGCACCTGGTACGGGTTCTCCTTGTCGTCCTGCATGTCAGTCTTTGATGCCGACCCTGCCGTTCCTGCCGGTGATCCCATAGCCGCTTTGGAAAGGTTTGGTTTGGTCGGGTCTTTTGGTGGCGAAGTGATCAGACACGACGAGAACAGCGCTGTTCGCAGGATTTCTCGACGCACTTTGGCCATGACTTCGGCCGTGACCACGCGATGGCGATAGCCTCGTAGCCTCGTGAGCAAATTGCGGTCCATCAGCAATGCTTGGGCCGTTTTCCACCATTCCAAGTCGGTGTATTCCACTGCATTGCGTCTTCCTCTTGGTGCAACCCCCGCAAACATACAAATGGCCTTCATCAACAAACGGTACTTGACCGGCGGTTCACTGGTGTTGAGTAGCGTCGCAATGTCGGCCGCCGAGATCTCACGGATGCGTTCCAGCATGTCGGTTTCCAACAAGTTGCTTTCTCGTTCAAATTGCTCGCGTTGCAGATCCACCTGACGAATTTGACTCTGACAGTGCTCTTCTTGTTGACGCAATTGCACGACGTGGATGTGTTTGGCTTCAGTGTCGGCCACACTTTCGTCGCGAGCCTGGAGCGTCTCGTCGTACTCTTGTTGCAGAGAAAGCATCGTCTTGTGCTTCTCCTCGCGCGCTTGTTGCAACACATGGAGCTGGTTCGGATGGTGTCGGAACCCGTTGCAATGCTTGAGCAGCGCCAGGACTTTGTCGTAATCCGAGGCACCGATCGCGATGAAAAGCTCCCGCTGGTGGCGTTCGAGCATTTGCCGTTGTTCCAATAATGCCAGGATCTGGTCCGCGGCAGAAGACCCGGCAACATGCGGCGACGCTTTCTCTGCAGTAACCTCGCCAGACGATGCGGACGGCGCTCTAGAGACTTTCGGATTTTGTGGGTCTGCTGTGGGTGGCTTGAGATCATTGTCGTCCGCGACGGTAGCTCTGGTGATGGGATTCGGTCGCATGGCTCTGGCGATGGCCATGATACTCTGTCCATGGCGATTCACTTGGTCCACGGCTGCGCGGTGCTCGATCAACAACTTGACCAGTTCCACGTCCTGCGCCATCACCGCTTCGGCCAATGCCAACCGGCCCCGGGAGCTGGCCTGGTTGACATCTGCTCCATGGTACAGCAACAACTTGACCATGGCCATGCTTTTCCGTGAACAAGCAAAGCTCAGTGGAGTGAATCCATTGGCAAACTCGGTGTTGATCTCTTGTTCATCAATGTTTTGAAGAAAATACTGCACCAAGTCTTCGTCTTGACACCGAATGGCCCACAACAAGGCGCTCTCCTGGTGCAACGCGCAAGTGGCCATGAAGCGGCGTACTTGGCTGGTCGATTTGGGTGCCGATGGGGCGGGTTGGTGCGACGTGAGCACCCACGCCGCGATGGGTCGTGCACATTGTTGGCTGCCGACGCCGCATGCGACCACCCGTTGACGACAGCGTTTCCAATGGGCAGCAAACTGATACGCAAAGAGTTTGTCCTCGCAGCCACTGGGACAGTCCACTACACGCATGGTGCAATGGGCCTGGACATGCTCGTGGACTTGGTACACTGCCATGAACAACCCACAATGGTTTGGACACGACACCGACCGTCGCGTGCAATCCTGTTCTTCATGCTGGTCCATGTCAATCTCTTTCAGTGAAGTGCCGCAACCTTTGCGACAAAACACATGCCGTTGCGCACACAAATGGCGTTGGTGGTAAGCCAAGTCATGGTGGGGTAGTTTGCTGCCGCATTGGCCACACGTGACGACACGACGTGGACAAAGATACAGCAAGTGGTTGACCACTTCATTCACGCGCAAGAGCTGACCACACTGGGATTCACAGAGGCCAAACACCCGTCGCGGGCATTCCTGGTTGTCATGGAGTTGTTGGTCCATAAACCAGATGGAATGGTCGCAGTGAACGCAAGTGACGAGGCGCTTGGCGCAGTCCTGTTGTTCGTGAAGCGGCATTTCGAGCGGAGCAATCATTTTGCCACAGCCAAGACGACACAAGCGAGGCATACTGGGGCATTGGCCAGCCTGATGGTCTTCCAACGCCTTAAAGCGTAGCGCTTGGTGGCAATGGTCACAAAACACTTGCCGCATGGCACACTGGTGTTCTTCATGCTCAGACAAATCGGCCACGCGCATGGTTTCGCCACAGCCGAGGCGACACTGGGCATTGCGTAGGTTGCAGCGCTTGGTGAGATGGGTCGTCAAGACGTGGGCGGGCAGCCTTTGACCGCATTGCAATGGACACGGCACCAATCGCAACGGACACTCGGTGTCTTCATGGTGTTTGCGAGCGTTTGCTTGCATAAGTTCACACTGGAACACGTTTTGACCATTGTCAACCTTCGGGTCGACCAGTTCCTGGTACTCACAAAGCGAGAGATCGACATACTCGGTGACGATGCGAGGCGTGGTAAACTCAATCAGAAACGTCTCATCCTCGGATCGAAAAGTCAGCACGCGGCCGATGCGTGCTTGGCTTTGCTTTGCCTCGGTGACTTGTGCAAGCGTTTGCTCCAATTGAGTCAATTGGTCGGTCAGCCAGGTTGTCAACTGCTGCAGAATCGCTGGTGCCACTTTCCCGGCAAATTGGTGCGGCAGGTTGGCCAACTGGTTTCGCGTTCTGTTAACACGGTCGCAAAGTGCTTTCATCGACACTTGACGCCCATCTTGATTGGCAAGGTGGACGTCAGAGCTCTGGAGGAGTTGCCGGCGGGGTACCACGGAGTGGCCGTCTTCATGCATGACAAAGCCATCAAACAGCTTGATGCGCTTGCCACAGAGATCCAAACGGCAATGGACTGGACGAAGAACGCAGTCGCCTTGAAGACTGTCGACGTGCACATCCAGAAGATGGCGTGGCAGCTTGTGGTCTTCTGTCGGGGTTCCGTCCAACGTTGGGTCGCAGGCATTTGGACAACAACACTTTTGTTTGGGGCACTGCCAGTCATAATGCGCTTGTAGATAGCAAACCGGAATGGTTCCACTCAATTCACACCCATTGGCGCATGCACACAACCTGTACAAGCATTCGTGGGTTTCATGGTGCCAGCGGATCGACTCAAGTCCACCGATCTTCTGCTCACAGCCGAGATACTGCCACTTGCAGGCCAGTTTGCGCTTGACGCAGAGGTTGGTCTCATGGAACGCCAGTTGGTCCTGTGCGACCCACTCCCCGCAACCATCCAGTGAAAAGTCTCCACAACGGACCAGTCTCTTGGGACACTGTTGGTGCTGGTGTTCGTGGAGGTCTTTGGCCCGTAGGCTCGCTTGACAGGACGAGCATTCAATGGTTCGCATCGGACACTGGTCACTCTCGTGGCTCGTACGCAAGTCGTACGACAGGACTTTTCCACACTCGAGGCGACACGGCACCTGACGCTTTCGACAGTGGTGCACTTCATGCAGCGCGACGTCACCAAAGAAAATCTGTTCGGCACAACCGTATTGCTGGTTGTTACAGGGAACCAATCGCTTGGCGCAGTCCACGTGCAAATGGAACTCCATGTGGTCAAAGGCCACTGGGAGATCACAACGTTCACAAGCCACTGGCCGCTTGACACAGCTGTGGTGTTCATGGGTCGGCAGCAAATCTTTTGGCGCGCTGTACCCACAACCGTATTTGCAACGACGGACTTGGGTACGTTCGACGTGTTTGGCCACGTACTCCATATGGTCTCTCGCTTTCTGCATGGCATGGGTCAGTTGCTGCAGCACATCACGTGCGCGCTCCCGTTTGTCCGGATCCATGGCTTGGTCTTGTTCAGGACTCGCATCTTCGGAAGCCAATTGTTCGGCGTATTGCATGGCATTGCGCTTGGCATGGTCTTGAACGTTGACAAGTTGCCAGAAATGCTCGTGCCATTCCACGTCCGACCGGTAGGGCGTTTTGCGTTTGCCGGCCGATGCGCTGTTGGGCGTTCGCGGCTTTCGTGAGCTCCCAGGGGTTGGCGGAGGGGAACTGCTGCGGGGCGTTCGCTTGTGGGTGCGATGTTGAAAGCCATTCTTGGCCGGGGCAATGCCAAAGTAGTCCTTGCCGCGCTGAGGGAAACTTTCTTGATGAAGCGCACGCAAGAGATGAGTGACGATCTTGTTTTGGCAATTGCTGACCGCGTGGATCAACGCCGTTTTGCCCTCAATGGTTTGTTGTTCAAGGTTCACTTCCAGTCGCAACAACAGCAGACACACTTCTTCATGGCCGCAATAACAGGCCCAAGTCATGGGGGTATGCCGCAGCCGGGTCTCTTGATGCAAATCTGCTCCCAACTGCACCAAACACTCGCAAAGTTGCGCCAAACCATTTGCCGAAGCCTTGGTCAACGTTGTCCATCCATCCGAGCTCTCTCGATTGAGAAAGAAGCACCTCTTGAGCCAATGCTGGGTCCGATCCGGCTCAGGTTCTAGCTCCATCTCCATGGCAGTGAGCACTTGCGGCATGGTGGGAAGCTCTTTGGGTAGCGGCACTTGCACTTTTTGCAAGTCCAGCACGGCTTCCCGAAAGTCGGACAGCTTGAGCGGTGCTTCGACCTGCAGAAAGTGCTGCAACGCGTCGCCGTCAAAACTTACAAAGTTACTTCCATGCAAAAACTTGTGGTGTAGTTGTCGGGTCAACTGCTCGTTGAACGCGATGAGTTGAAGACACTCGTCAATGCGATGTTGGCGGTTGGAACTCTGTTCATGGTGCAGTTGTTTGGCTTGTTGGTGGCGCTCTAGCAATTGGATGGCGTCGTGGTTGCCCGTGATTCTGGCCCACGTGAAGGCATCTTTGCCCTGGCGGTCGCATTGTTTCAAGTCCGGATCGTACTGGAGCACCACTTCCACGGCTTCGTTGTCAAACTCAATGACCTCGGGGTCACATGGAACGGGTTTGTTGCCATACAACGCCGCAGCCACCACGGGCAGCAGCTCTTCTTCGCCTTGTTGACGCTTGCGGGGTCCTCCGTGGCGTTTCCCATTCAGTCTCGCCACGGCGATGGCCTTGATCAACGGGGTGATGCCCTTGCGATTGGCCGAATTGATCGACACACCACGCTTGTTGACCAGCAGATCCACCACGTGGTACGCTTTAGCTTCCACCGACGCCAATAAAATGGTTTCACCGTTGGCACTCTCGAAATCCATGGGAATGGCATCGTTTTCGATCATCCAAAGCGCATTGGCAAAGTCTTTGCGACGCAAATGCTCTTCAAACTGGGTCTTTGAAGGCTTTTGGCGGCGTTTAAAGGTCCCGGAGATCTTCGACGCTTTGGCGAGTGGCAACAACAACAACGACGACGACGACGATGCCGCTGCTGCGGCTGCTGGTGGTGGTGGTGCGTACGTCGACAAGTCGGTGCACTGGTTCGGAGAGCTGCTGGCACAACAGCCAGAAGGTTCTGGGATCGTGAGGAGATTGGCAACACCAAGTTCATTGCCTCGCGCGAGCACAAACTCATTTGTTGGTGCCAGGTCGTCGTTGGTGGTTGAGTGGACGGCATATTTGCTCTGGACATTCCTGGGGCCATGGACGTCCAGAACCAACGACTTCATACTGGCGATGCGCGGCTCATCCGTTTCAGAGCATCCCAAGATCACCCAGACCACCAGACTACCAGACCAAGAGACCACCACAAGGACTCCACGACCAACAAACAGATGGGCAACGTTCAACGTTTGGTCAGGAAGAAGCTACTCTGAGCTGAGCTGATGAACAGCTCAGGTGCTTTTGGCGTGGTGGTCCCAGGAGGCTTGGCAAATGGCTTGGCGTCTGGTCTAGGCTTCTTTGCCTCGCTTCAATCACTATTTATAGGGAGGTTGCGGGCGCTTTTGCATGACTGCCGCATTGCTCTCTCTCTCTCTCTCTGTCTGTCAACGCCATCAGTTGAGTGCGTTGGCTCGTTTGTGGCGGAGTGTGGAGAGCTTCTGGTCAGTTGAATCGTTTTGCCCAAGAAGCTGCTCCTACTGCTGCTGCTGGGGCGTGGGCGTGGGGGCGTTCTCTTTTTGCGGCATTGCGTTGACTTGGTCACGTGTTGGGATTCGAATGCTCTGAAGTAGTAAGCGGCTTTGATCTTGGTTGACGCTCTCGAACCCACCAACAGGTCCTCGTCCTCGTGGAGCATTTTTACAAACAGTGCATCTTCCTCACTCGACCTTGATCCAAAGCGAGTTCCCAGCCCACCAGATCTCGGTGCCAACCATCCATCCAATTAACCAACCAACCAGTCCTCGATGAAGCGAAAATCACTGGCAACTTCACAGGTGATTGAGTTTTTGCCGCAGAAATTCTACTACGGAGTGCTACGAGACGCGCTATGGGCGTCAACAGGTGTGGATTCCATGCACACGACCAGTGGCACCTCCATCTCCACGGCGACAGCAGCTGAAGACACCATCAATGCCTCATCCTCAGCTTCCACCAGCAATCACACCAGCCTTCATACCCCAATCGATCCTTCACGAGGATTTGCCGACTTTTTTCATCCAAAAGCAGTGCGTTGCATCCCCATCGATGAGTTTCTGGGTGGTGCTCGCGGCCAAGACGACACCGTGCACCACCAACGGTTCCACCATCTCAACCTTGCACGGGTTGTTCAATTCTGTCGCTTTCTCAACCACTTTGTGGGCGCCCAAGCCGACGAGTTTCTCCATCTCTTGACACAAGAAGCTCCTGGCCACGCAAGAAGAAACACAACCGACAACACCGTCAACAACCACGAGAGTAGCAGTCCATGTGCCATCACCCCGGCGTGCTCACCCACGACGGTCTCGCCGGTCAAGAGACGAACGCTCAGTCTTGCTTCTTCCTCTGCTGCTGCTTCTGCCTCCACAGCGTCGATGGCTGCGTCGGCGTCGGCGTGGTCCTCGGCATCGCCCAGCAATGGGCAATTTCCAATGCAACCCAACGAACCAAATCCGTTGTGCCAGCGAGAAGCACGAATTGCCAATCTCCATGGCACTGGTGCCAATGGGTTGGACACCAAAACAACCGCTAGGGATCAAGTTCCAGCTGGCAACCTCGGTGGCACTCTTTCGTCGGCCAATTCGACCATTGTCTGGTGCTTTCATCATCGTCGCCACGGCGAGTTCGAGTTTGAAGCGGTGTTTTTGATCTGTTGTTGGCGTGTGTTGTGCCTCAAACTATCACCAAAGGATGCATTGGCGTGCTTTGAACAATGCCATTTCCAGAGCTGTTGGCTGCACCATTTTGACTTGGCCAGCACCTTGCAGGCCATTGAGAAAAGCTTTGGCACGCAATTGATTTGTTCCAGCGTCGACGACTTCAATTTGTTGGAATGGCAGCATCTCCAACAGCCGCAGAATGGTGCCATTTCGTGGATCACGAGACGATTGTTCACGTGCGACGCCAATTGGAAGTCTTCTGCCGTCAGTCCAATGGATTCCACGGGTATCGCCTCTTCTTCTTCTACGTCTAGGTCGTGTGGCCTGGGCCTCGAATCTTTCGTGACACCTGATCAACTGACTCCATATTATCGCCAGCGCAACGTGACACTGGTCATCCGCATCAACGCGCTGTTGGAGGAGGCATACGATGCCCAAAAGTTCACCAGTGCAGGCATCCAGCACCTGGATCTGCGTTGCGACCACGAACAAGTGCGCATTGATCCCGGTTGGGTGCAGCAATTCCTGGACGCGTGCGAGTCCACTTCCCGATCCTCCGTGGTCGCCGTGCATTGCAGTCGCCACTCGACGCTTCCAGCCGTGTTGATCGGCTGTTGGCTCATGAAACACTCGCACTTCACGGCCGCCGAGGCCATCAACTGGTTGTTCTTGTGTCGTCCGGCCCATGGTGTCGTCTCGCAATGGCAAAGCAGCTTTCTACAAGACATGGAGCCACAAATGTGGCGAGACGGCGCCGACTTTCTTCGTCAACAAGAAGAACAACAACAGGCCCGGCTCGCCACACGTTCGACTGGTGCCGCCGGTGCCGGAGCCGGAGCCGGTGGCGGAAGCCTTTCGTCCCGTTCCCATCTTCAAATCAACATTGGCAACATCTCGCTCGGTGGCAAATCATTGCTCGGCACGTTGGACACCAATGACTTTGACGCCGACCGGTTCCACGTGTCGTCCATGGCTTGTTCCAGCGACGGCACTCGACGAGACAGCAGTGGGGTCAATGGTACTGGCAGCAGCAGTGGTGGTGGTGGAGGCGCAGGCACAGGCTCGTTGCATACCTTCAAGCGCCGACCCTTCACCCAAGGAGCAAGACGTCTTCATGAGCATGGAAGTGACGTCAACAGCCCCGTGGAAGCCAGCAAAAGCACCAGCAACTTTGCCGCGTTGCACAAGTTTCTGCACCACTCGAGTGGCAGCCATAGCCATAGCAATAGCCATAGCAACAGCAGCAGCACCACCACCAGCAGTAGTAGTAGTAGTAGTAGTTCCACCCCGACTCGCTGCGTGTCGGTCGCATTGCCAGTGACTTCTTCTGCTTCTTTGGCAGCATCTGGTTCGCCACGGAATTCGTCGCCATCGGCTTTTGCGGCGTCCAAACTGACCAAATTGCTGCCCAGTCTGGCGGTTCATCGCTCGGCATCCACGGCTCCCGACATCTCCATGGCGTCCCAGCTCAACTGATGGTAAGAAGCTCGTGGTCAGCAAGTGAGCGACAGCGCCAGCGATAGAGCGCAAGAGCATGCCAGTCAACGTTGCCTTTCTTCTTCTTCTTCTTCTTCTTCTTCTTAAGGTTGCTGCGCTTTCTCATGAGCTGCGTGGACTTCCATGGAACCCGACGTGGCATACCAATGCCAATGTCAATGCCAATGCTAGGTCGGATGGGAAAGATCGCGCATGAGACGGCAGCGTCTTGACTTCCAAGAGATGGGAAGAAGAGCGAGTCAAAGAACCGCTGACGTCTTTGTTCTAATGGTAACCTGACACTTCTAGTTTTCTCTCTCTCTCTCTCTCTCTCTCTCTCTGTCCAATCCAACATCCACGTGTGGTGAAGCGACGCATCCAATCGCCCTTCTAACTATTGACTACACGGATCGATGCAATTGGCATGGTCATGCCATGATCACTGGCTTGGACAACCAGGCAAGTCGGTAAAGTACTGGATGGGCGTGGTCGCATGGTCTTCGAGGCATTTGCTTGCGATTTGCATCACTTTGTCGTGCACTTGGTCAATGGTTTCGGTGGCATCCAACACATGCCATTGCTCGGGCGTTTGGGCGATCAATCGATGGAAATTGGCATGCACTCTGCGCTGGAAATCGGTGGTTTCGTAGCGTTCTTGGCCAAATTCGGTGCGTTGAGCAGCTTTTTCAATGGGGATGTCCAGGAAAATCACCGCATCGGGCTTGATCAGCCCGATCTCGGGTTGCCAACACCAGTGCATCGACAAGTCGGGTTTGGCCGCGGAGAATGCCACCCCACTGAACGAATACCGGTCCATGACAATGTTGACGCCAGAGTGGAGCAATTGATGCATGTGGCCAAAGGATTCCCATCGATTGGCGGCAAAGAGCAAATGGATCGCACGATCGTCCATGCTCTTGGCGTTGGTCAAATACGCATGGATCGCGGTGCCAATGGTGGACGACCGCTCGGGAAAATGCAGCAATTCGGTCGGTTGTTGGCATTTGGACTTGAGCGCTTGCTGAAGAAGCCTGGTTTGGGTCGTTTTGCCACACCGATCCACACCTTCCAACAGAATAAACACGCCACGACGCTGCATGCTGGACGCGTCTTGTTTCGGATCCATGCGAGGAAGTCACTTCGATTTTGGTACCAAAGAGCTTGTTTTTTGGCGCCAAAACCGTCCCTCCCATTTGGTAGCAAGCCTAGAGTAGTGTGGCCCACTTCATCGATGGGGTGTTTCCTTCCTGACACAGGCCCAAAGCCCCAACGGGTTTTGATGTGGCGTGGTACTGAATACACCACTTTTCAGGGGGTTTTGGTGGCACAATTCTTCGGTCTTGGCGTTTGTATAGGCGGTGGTGAAACGTTTGGGTCCGATTGGATAGTGCCAGTGGCTTGCATTGCCTTGGCGCTTGGAACCTTTCAGGTCGCTTGCTGTCACGTGGAAATCGCTCACTTGTGCTCGCTTTTCTCTTGTCGTGTCTGATTCTCGCGTTCAGTTAACAAACCGGCAGGACGATCGAAAGAAACGGCACCGAGCACCAGACAAACAGCAGCGGCGCTGGCTACTTTGGACAACTCGTCGGTCGGTTCAAGCGGAAACGCAGATTCCCGGCCGCCAAATCCTTTGTGCGTGCCATCATCCATCGAGAGAACCAGAACCACCAGCCTTTAGAGAGAAAGATACTCAACTGACCGTCTGCCTCCTTTTCCCTCCCTCCATCCCCCTACCACATCGACCTTTCCGGTGAGTTGGTCCTGCCAGTGTCGCCCCACCAGCCGGTTTCTTCCGTTGCTTTGGTGGTTGTCTTCTGGCAACGCATCTGATTCGTTGGCATTTGTGAATACCACAACAAACAGGAAACACCCACTCACCCACAAAGCCCATCCTCATGAGCAGCAGCGAAGACGATCTGATTCCATTGGCCCAATTGCGAAGGAAAGCCAAATCGCCCAAAGCCACTTCTACTTGTGCGATGGCCGCGGCGTCCACCAATGATTTTGACTTTGGCGCGGAATCAGATGACTCGGACGATGAAATCCCGTTGGTGCAATTGAAAAAGCGTAAACTGAATAATGGCAAAGTCAAGAAAGAATCCGAAGTGCGCGCGTCGGATTCCAGCAGTAAACTGAAACTCGTCGTCCACGACCACGACGACCACGACGATGAGGACGACGACGACGACCTGCCGTTGAATCGACTCAAGATCAAAAAGAAAAACGCCACTTCCTCCGCCACAACTGTCAACACAAAAAGAAAGGCTTTGCCATCCAATGGCACCACGGCACGGTCCAAGAGTGCTTCCGTTAACACAAAGTCCAAGCCTTCTGCGTCCAAATCCATCAAATCCAAGGCCAAACCCACCAAAAAGACGTCGCCGGTCAAATCCTCGAAATCAGCGAACGCCGTGCGTAAACTCAAAGTGCACTCCAAGGCCGAACGACTTGACATGGCCATCAAGGCCTTTCGGTGGTGGAAAGAAGAAGAGCTACCAGAGGGCATCCAGTGGCGCACGTTGGAACACAATGGCGTGTTGTTCCCACCGGCATACAAGCCTCATGGTATTCCGTTGGTATACGACGGCCAACCCGTGCAATTGACCCCCGCACAAGAAGAAATGGCTAGCTTTTACGCGTCCATCCCGCTCGATGGCCCGCAGTTGGGCAACGCCAAGACGGCCAAAATCTTCAACAAGAATTTTTTCACGGATTTTCGCAAGTTGTTGGGCAAAAAACACGTCGTGCAGCGCTTTGACAAGTGCGATTTCACTCGCTTGCGCGCATACCTGGACGAACAACGCGAAGCCAAAAAGCAGTTGCCCAAAGAAGCCAAATTGCCCGAGAAACAGAAAAAAGAACAGGAGCAGTTTGAACATGGCTTTGCCATGGTGGACGGCCATCTGGAAAAAGTTGGCAACTTTCGCATTGAACCGCCGGGGTTGTTTCGCGGCCGTGGTGAACACCCAAAAACTGGCACACTCAAAGAACGCGTGGAGCCTGAAGAAGTCACGATCAACGTCGGCATCTCGGACCGCGTGCCGGTGTGCAACGTGCCAGGCCACGCGTGGAAAGAAGTGATCCATCGGGATACGGTGTCATGGCTGGCGTACTGGAATGAAAACGTCATGGGCGGCATCAAATACGTCTGGCTTGCAGCTTCCTCGAGTTTCAAGGGCAAATCCGATCTGGAGAAATACGAAAAAGCACGAAGACTGAAGAAATTCATCCACAAGATCCGTAAAGATTACACTTTGGGACTCAAAGCCAAAGACTTGTTCACCAAGCAACGATCCACGGCCATGTGGGTCATTGATGTCCTGGCATTGCGTGTGGGCAATGAAAAAGGTGAAGACGAGGCTGACACGGTGGGCTGCTGTTCGCTGCGTGTCGAACACATGAGCTTTGATGACTCAGACAATCAATGCGCGTTGACCCTCAGCTTTTTGGGGAAAGACTCCATGCCGTACAACAACACGGTGCCGCTGGCGCAATACGGCGATGTGGGCCGACTGGTGTACGCCAATCTGAAAAAGTTTTGCCACAAAAAGGACAAGAACGACCAGGTCTTTGACGAACTCACGGTGTCGGAGCTCAACAAGCACCTGAGTTCGTTGATGCCAGGACTCACGGCCAAAGTGTTTCGTACTTTCAACGCGTCCGTCACCCTCGAGAAAGAGTTACCTGTGGAATTGGACCCCCATGGACGCCTGGAAGTTGCGCAAAAAGTCGTCACCTACAACGATGCCAACCGTAAAGTCGCCATTTTGTGCAACCATCAACGGACGGTGCCAAAGTCGTTTGACACGACCCTTGAGAAGATGACTTCCCAGCTGAAACAGCTCAAAAGCCAAATGAAGGAGCTTAAATCCATGCAGTCAATGGTACAAAACGGCAAAACCAAGCAGTTTCCGTTGAAACAGGACCTGTCCGAGACGAATTTCGAGTCGAAAGAAGAAGAAGCCGCCGCCAAAAAAGCCCAAGCGCATTTATTTGCACGCGTGCCGTCCACCGACCAGATCGCCAAGAAAATGGACAGCTGGAAGGGCAAAATCAAGGCGCTATCGCTGCGGCTGCAAGACAAAACCGACAACAAGGAAGTGGCGCTGGGCACGTCCAAGATCAATTATATGGATCCCCGCATCACGGTTGCCTGGTGCAAACGGGTACGTTCTTTTGTGTCGCACTGCACTGTGCGTGGATGGGTGTGTGAAAGGGTGGTTGGGTTGCTAAACGAATGCTGCCATTGTTTGTTGTTGTGGCTTGTTAACAGAATGAAGTGCCCATCTCGGCCGTGTTTGCCAAGACGCTGCGAGAAAAGTTTGTTTGGGCGATGGATGTCCCGCCCGATTGGACATTTTAGAGCAAGCAGCCAGCGATGGGGCATGGCATCGCGCTCATGCAGCAGAAGAGAAGGAGCCCAACAAAGCAGAAGAAGATTAGGCCAGGTTACCATTAGAAAGACAAGAACAACAAGAGCACTCCACTCCCCCCTCACCCCCTCTGCTCCACACCACCAATACCTTGCGTTTTATTCATTCTTCTGAGTCGGGTCCCCATCTTGCCGCGAGTTTGCATTGTGTTACATGACACACTTACCATTGCAACGGAATGTGATGGTTTATGTGAGGCAAGTGGTGGAGATTTTGGAGGTACAGCAAATCGCTCTGGAGCATGGCTTTGAGATTGGTTGCCGCATAGTTAGTGTGTCTGTGCTGGTTGTTCACTTGCGCTCATCAAACACACTTGCGCAGAGGCGCGACGGGAGGCCAAGGCTCCGGCTCCGCTCAATCCGAGAGGCTCCGATTGATCAAGACTTTGCAGCTGTCGCAATGCTTTGCGAACATCCAACGCGCTTGGCAAAAGGAATGCGATCCTCCATCCATCAAGGGGAAGAGACAGCTTTCTGTTCCGGACTGAGTCGATGATCGCACACCTGTGGGTGACCACTTACTTGATGCAGGCAGAGAGGACGTGGCTGTAGGAAGAAGAGTAGAAGAGAGCAAGAACGAGAGTTGTTGGTCTGTTGAGTAGAACGTCGCCAAGCACACGAACCAGACACTGAAAACGGGAGGAAAACCGACTAGTGGAAACACTCGGATGTCGGGGTGGGTGGGGGGGCTCTGCTCAAAGCTTTCACGCGCCGTCGGCCTCGACACTTGTGGACGCTAACGTGTTAGCATTTGTTGTCGCTTGGGCTTCTTGGTTCTCCGCGTCTTTGGCCGTTGTGGCCAGAGACGAAGAACCTGCTGACGAAGGGGTGGCGGAAGTGGTGGACGACTGGTTGGATGCTGTTGTCGTCGACTCGGCCGTTTCTGGTTTGGTCGACGAGGTCGTCGATTGCTTGCTTTCGGAGGAAGTCCGTGTCGGTGTCTGTTGCGCTGGGGGCTTGTTCTCGTCGCGATCCTCCGTTTCGGCATCCTGTGGCTCTTTCTCCTGGTTCTGATTCTCCTTGGCTGTCTCCACGGCATCTTTGGGCTGGTCGTTGTCCATGTCCACGTCTTGGTCTTGTTGGTTGGTCGACGCCTTCTGGGGAGAAGTTGTAGGGGTACCAGTCGATGGCTTCTTGGCGCTACCTGCTGACGGTGGCGGTGGTGCGCCCGTCCAGTTCTCAGCCGCGTGCTGAAGCTTTTCCGCCAGTTTCATGTGTCCTTTCCGCTTGGCAAACGAGCAGGCCATTTCCCCGTGGACATCCAGAATGGTCGGATCGGCGCCCATTTCGAGCAATTTGGTGGCCGCGTCGTCACGTCCATGCAGGGCCGCCGCCATCAACGCGGTCGACATGTCGGATTCCACCCGCTGGAAATTGATATCGGCGCCGTTGTTGACCAGCGAGAACACGGCGTAAAAGTCCTGGGAGCGAAACGCGCGGAAAATCGCTTGGTCCATGGCCGAACCCAGCACTTGGGCCGTTTTCTCCGAAGAAGACAACACGTTTTGTTTGCCGGCCGTTTCCTTGATGCCGCGGGCCACAAAGAGATCACAGGTCTCTCGCTGCGCGCATTTCACGCAGCAGCCGCACCGTGCGCAGCGTTTGGCCATCATGCGTCGACAAAACAGACAGTGGTCGCGCGCGGCGTACTCCATGTTGTGGCCAAACTTGCGGATTTTGGCGTCCAGCCCCGGGGTGAACTTGGGCTTTTGGTAGAGATTGGTGATCACGGGTTCTTCCTCGTCGTCTTCGTCTTCTTCGCCTTCTTCTTCGCCCATGTCGATCGCCGTCAGAGACTGCGAGGAAGCCGCTTGGGCCCCGGTCGCCCGCGCATACTGCAGATTGTCGTCCTCGTCCAGCTCCATGGCTTCGGCATTGGAATCAGATGCTTTGGCATCAGCAGTCGCCTTGGACAAGAAAGATTTGGGCTGATACGCCAACACTGAGGTGGCCTTGTGCGGGGTGCTGTGATTGCTAGTGTGGAGAGTGCTATTGCTACTGGACGAAGTGACTTTGGCGTCGGCTGAAGAACTGGAGACTGAAGAAGTGGCTGAAATGGTTGCTGCTGAAGACGACGAAGTGGCCTTGGCGGCTGGTTTCAGCACCACTTTGGAAGGGGTTGATTTGTTGTTGTTGTTGTTGCTGGTGCTGGTGCTGGTGTTGGAGGAATCGTGGCTGGTGCTATTCGATTTGGCGTCGCTGGCCAGCGAAGAGTCGGTCACACCACAAGCATGCTCAAAGTACCGACGATGAATGTTGAGACGACTGTATTCCGGTGCAAAGTCTGTCCAGGCACAATGGTGTATCAGCACTTTGAGCAGACGAAGATTCTCAGCGGTTTTCCGCCATTCAGCAACCCACCTGGTCCTGAATTATCGAGAAAGCTGACCAATTTCTTCAGCACTTCGCAAAGAAACTTGTTTTGTCGCCGCGCATCATCGTTCATCACACAAGTCTCCAGGATCTGAACGATTTTTCAGCCAATTTGCAATCCTTGGTCAGCACCTGCCCAACTCATCGTTTTGGCTGAAAAGGCACACCGTACCCGTAACAACGCACGCACTTGCGAATACATTTCCACGCGTTTCTTTTCTTTCGAATGTTTAGGATCTTGCACCAATTTGACGCCTTCCAAAAGCCACTGGTTCAGCACCAAGAGTCCTTGTTCCGCGTAGAATCTATGGTTGTCATTCACAACCACACCACACAAAGTTTCAGCCATTCAGCCGTTCAGCCATCCAGAAATTCAGCCACTTTCGAGTTGACTGTAGCATTTGATTTCAGCAGCTTCAGCCAAGTTGCTTGCAAAAGGAAACCCAAGCTACTCACGTCTTGGTGTCGTCGTCGTTGAGGCCGTAGATAAGCATGGCGATCATCGCGCGATGGGTCAGCGTCACAATGGACGGCATGAGCTTGACCAGTACTTTGGTGCGTTCCATGCCGACCACTTCGCCGTCGTCGTTCATGAGAAACCCCAGCACACTCACGATGCTCATGGCCGTCTTGTCGTCCCAGATCCGCGCCCGCATGCTTGGTTGACTTGTCTAAGGTTTTATATATCGAAGCTCTTTGGGCTGACACTCTCCCTGGTTAAGGGTTTGCTCCCAAGGTGTTATTTAACATAGCTGCTGACGTGTTTGATTGGTGTAAATTCTGCCAAAGATTTTCAGCCAATCAACTGCAAGTGTCGTATCTGGGTGTGGGACGTAGCAGTCACGAGTCTCCACTCGCGCCACAATCTTTTTCTTGTCAAGGGGTAACAGAGGAAAGATGCTGACGTCCCAGCGGTTGGTGGCGTTGGCGGTGGGCGCCGCGCTGTTGCTGTTTGTGCGCAAACGCTCCATCACGCAGACCAAACGCCAGCAACGACAGAAGCGACGACAGCTGGAGATCGCAGAGGCTGCCGCCGCCGCGCTGAAAGAAGCCGACGATGCCGCGGCAGCAGGCGACGACGAGCAAGGTGCGGAAGACACCAAGCTCACGTCGGTCGTGGTGCGCGTGCCGGCCACTACGGCCAACATGGGCCCTGGATTCGACACCATTGGCATGGCGCTGGACATCTGGACCGAAATCTCGGTGCAGATCCTCACCGAGCCGCTGGCTACTTCTTCTGCGTCCGCGCCGTCGCTGGTGCTCACCAACGAAGGCGAGGGCGCGGATGAGTTGCCGCAAGACGACAAGAACCTTGTGGTCGTGGGCCTCAAGGCCGCGTTCCAGGCTGCCGGTCAACCGTTGCCCAAGCATTTGCGTATCCACTGCAAGAATCGCATCCCGTTTGCCAGAGGCTTGGGCAGCAGTTCAGCCGGCATTGTTGGCGGCATCATCGCCGGGCTAGCGCTGGCCGGCAAGCGATTGCCGGTCAAAGGACGCGAAGAGCTGCTTCAACTGGTGCGTGAGGAATGTGCCTTGTGTGCATGATACCTTTGACGTTACTGACACTCTCTCATCGTTACATGTGCATCAGGCATCCGAGATTGAAGGCCACCCGGACAACGTGGCGCCAGCCATTTATGGTGGACTGCAGCTTGGTATCTTTGCAGATGAGCGCTGGTACTCGTCGCGCGTGCAGATCCCAGATGGTCTGCAATGCGTGCTGTTCATTCCGGACTCCACGGGCCCCACCAGCGTCGCGCGAGCCATTTTGCCACCCAAGATTGAGCGCAAAGACGCCGTGTTCAACATTGGACGTGCCGCCATTTTGGTCAACGCGTTCCGGTCGGGTAATATGAATGAATTGCGCTTTGCCACCCAAGACCGTCTGCATCAACCCCAGCGCGGTGAAGCCCAGTATCCACATCTGAACCCGTTGATCGAGGCCGCGCTCAAGGCTGGTGCCCATGGCGCGTTCTTGAGTGGCGCCGGACCGACCGTGTTGGCCATCACCAGTGGCCGATCGGGCGACATTTTCACGCAAAAGCTGGCCGAAAGACAGGAAAACCGTGTGGCCAACGCAATGCGCGAAGCCGCCGCACGGATCGGCGTCTCGGGGTGTGTGTTTATCACGAATCCAGAGCATCGTGGTGCCTACATTGCGCGCGCCACGCCACCGTTTTCCAATCGCAATGTCGCGCGGTACGAAGGCGACGTTGCCGATCTGTGAGCCAAGCGGCGCACCATGACCAGGTGTGAAATGAACGCGGCGGCTGCTCCATACAACGATGCCTGTTCGTGTTTGGTTCTTACTCTACACAACAAAAAGGATGAAATAAAAATCGCGAGACCGAGTGCAGTTTTGGTCTTCTTCTTCCTGCCCGGCTTCCCCCATTTTGGGCGCTGCTCTATGCTTTCTTGCGGTTGGTCACCAACACGCAACTCATCATGCCATTGGCATGCACCAATCGACCGTCCACGTTGCCCTGCTGGCCGCGACTGGCAAAGCCCAGAAACGCCGGCTTGGCGTTGTTGTTGTTGCTGCTGTTGCTGCCGGCGGCCGTGCCGGTTGGCAAGTTGTCTGGATTGCCAATGAGATCTAGCAAGGTGTCACCCAGTTGGGTGTACCGCTTGCCCAGCAAACGCACGTAATTGCTACTGCAAGCCATCACACCACCCAACACCTCCACTTGGTGACAATCGTCATCCAATTGCTCCAACGCCATGCTGATGCGCTGGCGAAGTCGCATGGTGAACCGTTGCGGACTGAACGAAGTCGGGTAAAAGTAATCGCCCGAGGCAACGTTGGCACCTACCACGATGCCTTTGGTGGTCTCACTCGCATACATGGGTTGCACGATCTCACGGCGTCGCGAGAGCGCCAAGTCCACGCCATCCTGGTCTTCTGGCTTGCATCGACACAACGGACAGTACAATGGTGCATTGTTGGTGTCCACATTGAACAATTGCGGGTCCTGTACGCAATCCTCGAGAATGTGTTGGCATGCTTCGTCCAACACCACTAGAGCCGGCTGGCTATTCAGTTCATGCACCATTCGCCCCTGGCAATGGGTGACCTGCAATTTGCGACGGTTTTGCACTTCATAACAGCTAAAGAATGCGCCATGCACGACCACACTTGGACAACAAATGGCCACGCAGACCCCCATGTTGGTGACTTGACCGGTCGTCTCGTGTCCGAGGTTTTTGTACGAGGAGATTTGCACCGAGTTCTCGCCATTGGAGAACCCCGAAAGCAACGGAACCGAACGGTGGCCGTCCTGTTTGCTGCTACTGGTACTGCTGGTACTGCTGCCGCCGCCGCCGCCACCGCCGCTTCCTTGGCCCGCCACTAGTTTTTGCAGGATGCTCAGCACGGCCTCTTCCTGTTGTTCGCAGCAACTCATCCACAACAGATCAGGCTTTGGGATCTGAAAGCGTAGTTTCATCAGCAAAAGCGAGTGCTCCATGGTCAATTTGAACTGCATCCTCGACTCTTTTGACTCCAAATCATCGCCATGCACCACAAAGTACTGGCCGCTGGGGTCGTGGATGCCCCATAAAGCCACCACCGACGACTGGTCTGGTGCCAACGCCCCATGGTCTGTGAAAAATCCACCTTCTTCGGCGCTGGTGCCACCGACAAACACCGTAGTGGGTGCTCTTTGAGTGAGAACCTTGACGATTTGCTGGGCGTCATGGTTGGGCGAGAAGCTGACCACGGCAAAGGTTGGAACTCGATTGCCCAGCTGGGTCATCAGGGTCTGCAGGCATCTTTTGGTTGCGTGAACTGAATCTTCCAGCACCGAAGTGGCCGACCCCACGCACACGACGTCGTCGTCCGTCGAATTCGATCCACAAACGGAAGGAGCCGACAATGGGGAAGACACATATGAGGCCTCCGAGTTACAGGGCGTGCCAACGTCCAGCACTTCGGCTTCTTCTTCTTCCGTTGTGAGAGTCACGGAACTGTCTTCGGGTAAGTAAAAGCTTGGACGCGACTCCAGCGTCGCGCGTGGCAGATGCTTGGACGTGCAGCCATTGGCAAATCCTCGCGACTTGAGTGAGCAGGAAGTGCACAACCGCGTGTACTTTTCGATTCTTGCTTCGCCATGGTGAACGGCCCATTTGCGACTGCACTGGCCACACACGGCTTCGCCACACGCACGACAATGGTGACGAGGCTTCATCAAGTTAAAGACGGTCTTGCACAATGCACAGAGTTTGTTGCTGTCGGATTTCCATTGGTCGCGTGGGATGAGGTTGGTGGCGCAAAACACCGTGTTGTACAGCAGATTGCGAATGCCCACGAGCCTTTCCATGAAGCACTGGATGATCTTGTACTCGACTTTGAGGTCTCCTCGAAAGTGTTCCTGAAAGTCCACCACCATCATCTGCGTCACTTGAAAACGTCGCACCACCGAGGAGCTCGCGGCTGCCTCTGAGGGTGCACCAGCGGCTTCGTCTTCTCCATCGTCCACCAAATCGTCGTCGAGAGGCTCGACCAAGTTCACGGCCTTGTTGATGATGATACGCTTGCACTTGGCCACACTGGATGGCGCCGATTTGGTGCCACCTTTTTTGCCGTCGGTTTTGACACGAATCTGCATCTCTTCGCCGTCAAAGGCCTCCATGGAACGGCAATAAATAACGCCAATGGGACGCGACCGCGCACGTTTGCTGGCTTTACTATCACTACGACTACTGCTACTATTGCTCCTAGTGGCAACACCCAGCGGCGGAGCAGGAAGAATCGCTGCATACTCCATAAACATCATGTCCACTGGCTTCACAAACCGTCCGGCAAAGCGACTGGCATGCCATTTGACCTGAAGACGCGGGGCAAAGCCATGCAAATCCTCGCGTTCGTCCGGTGGCGACGGTCGAGGAAACAGCGGTGCTGGGGAAAACGCCGAAGTGGTGGTTGGCACGGGCGGCGGCGGCAAATCGATTTGTTTCACCACCGCGGCATGCAAGAGCCTTGGAAACGTCTGTTCTTCGACTTTGGCAAATTGCTGGCTTCCATTGGGCGCCAAATAATCCATGATCACATCCAGACTGGCCTTGATCTCGCACGAAATGCGGAATCGGATCACCGTCGACGAGACCGCCAGCGGCTGGTGCACGCTCACGTCTTGGAATTGCTTGGTGAGTTTCCAGTCCACTTGCGCATTGTTCAAATCGCTCATTTCACGCGCTTCAAACGCTTTTTGCTGCAGTTTTTGCACCATTTTGTTCATTTTCTCGCCATGTTCCACGCGTCGACTGGTCATCGACGCCGACACCGAGTTGACTGTCGAGTGTCTCGCGCCTCTTCGCTGGTGATGGTGGTGATCCAACTCTTGGTCGTTGTCGTTGTCTCCTTCTTGCGAGGAGCCGGTGGCTGCACTCGTGGTCGGTCGCTGTTTGGACGCCACCAAGCGCATGCTTTTGGTGGCGTTTTCCATGCTTTCGAAAAACAATTGGCCATAGCTCTGGCTGCGCGTCAGCAACTGGCTTTGGCTTTGGCTTCTGGCGCGAGACACATGGATCGAGGAAGTGGTGGAATTCGTCGTAGCATGGGCGGTGGTGGCATTCCCCGCCGCGGCCGCCGTCGGGGTCATATTGGCCGACGCATGCAGCGAGTTGCGCACATTTGAGGAGCTAAAGCTGCCCAAAGAGCCGCAACTGCTGGTGCGCTGGCGCATTTTCTCCAGTTCGTCGCAGAGTTGGCTCATGCGCGAGCTAGAGGTGCGCGAACTACCATTCAGCGACACACACAGGTCAAACGAACTGGCCCGCATGGGCTCCACCAAGTCAAATTCCTCCAAGTTTTGACTGGTAAAGCGATCCATGGTGGTCAACAAGCAGACCAACTCCGCGGTAAAAGAGTCGGAAACTCCCCCGGCCTTCCCCGGCCAAAGACTCTGGAAAACCAACGCGAGTGGGAGCCGTGGGAGCTGCGCCGCTTACGTTGGATTTGTGCACGGACCAAACAACAGCAAGCCAAGGCGTTGGGACGCCGCCTTTGTGAGCTGCTGTGGAAGCTGTGGAGCAATTGGGTTGGGATTACTGTGGAGGTGTCGAGGTGTCGAGGTGTTGGGCCTGCTGGTTTGTTGGGCTGCTGGTGTCGTTTGTGCCGCGCGTGGGTCGTCGTCGTCGTCGTCGTCGTCTTCTTGTGACACTCTTTTGCCTTTTGGCCACCCACCTCAACCCACGGCAGTCTTTGAAGAAGCAAGGCAAGCACGGCAAGGCAAACTAGCGAGTCCAAGAGGCTACTATTGGGAGCAACAAAGCGACAAGACCTCTTTTTTGATTGGCCCGGTGCTGTCCAATCACAACGCGATGCGATGGGTTCCTTCCCTGGCAACCCTGTTGACGGTAAGTTACGGGACCGTACTGTACACGACGGGAGGGATTTCCAAAGGGTACTAACTGTTAGGGGTTCAACGGGTTGGTAACAACGGTATGGTATTTGGTTTAGTACATGCATGCATCGCTGGAGGGAATGAATGAAACCGGGACGGAACTGTTAAAAACACATGGTGTCAAACTCCTTGGCAGTACAGTGTACTTTCGTTCGGTACACTGTACCGTCTCGTGCGCATCTGGGTGCCATCAGTGTAGAGACAGGCCACTCGTGCCACACAATGGGTGCAGCTGATGGCTTTCTGGTTGAAGTGATGGGCTGCATCGACCCGCTGGACACGCGGCAGCTGGTCTCTGGATGGACCCAATGGGCCATGGAAGAAGCGTCTGACAGTTTCCAAGTGAATTCTAGTCCTAGTACTAGTCCTAGTACTAGTCCTAGTACTCCAGACAAAGCGGTTCGTGGACAACTTGGGAGCTGGTCGTGAGCTGTTCGTGAGCTGTTCGTGAGGATCACTTGCAGGGCAACTTGCCATCAAAGATACTATCTCCACGGCATGGCATCGTTGGGACTTTCCCCATGTGATGGCTGTGGGGCCGACTCGTTGGGACTTGTGAGGATCGCCGTCGTTGACGGCACCACCGCGTTTACACTTTTTAAAAATAGCGAATCTCCTTGGCGCAACCAAGCAAACATCATCCAAAACAGCGCGAGATTGGTGACAGCGCGACATGCAACAGACGACCACGTCCGCTGCCAGTAACTATCTTTCCATTCATTTGATCGCTTTCCCTCGCTGCACCATGCGAGTTCGAGGTCTCATGCGTTTTCTGCATCTCTCGCTCTCGCTCTCGCTCGCCCTTGTTCGCCCTTGCTCCCCGGCGGAAAACCCTGCAAAAGAGCCGGCAGTCGGAGCCACGTCATACGAGTTGAATTATCCTTCCGGAGAACCGGCGCTTCGCCTCGATCAAGACGGCTGCGGCTTTGGCTAGTGAGCAAACCAAACTTACTTTTCTTGTGCTTTGGTGGCTCTTGTGCCTCATTCAACTCCACGACTTCCTGGTTGCTTTGCCTTGGTGGCAGCTATGCGTCTGGTCGTGTCGCCGTGTGTGTCAGCAAAGTGAATTCCTACCAGAAGAAATTCCAATTCTACGAAGACAACAAGAAGAAAACACTGCTTGCGGCACTCGACGAACACGTCGTAAGGCTTTCTGCTTCGTCGTCTCCTTTCTTTTTTGCTCGCTCGGCCCTGTTCTTAGCCGTCCATGTAGATCGGCTCGGTTGGCAGACCCGACGGCAAGAAACTCATTCTCACCAAAGATTCCGGGATTATCACCGACGCCAACAACGTCATCACCAAGGCATCTCGTCTTTATGTTTCTCGCTTCCACCCAACAGAGAACCCACGGAACTGATTCGCGGTTTGCTCTCGTTGGACAGCAATGGCGCTGGGACGAAAAAGCTCAAAACGCCGGCACGCCACCCACGGACCCCATTGTCATCGAACTCAACGAGTCGCTGCTGTTCACGTACCTCGATCGCTTTTCCATCACAGTGCGTTTTGTGCCCGGTCCGGGGGTTTCCATGGACTTTGATTGCGGTGAAAAGCTTCGACGCACCGACAATTACTTGCAGCATGCGCATCGGTTCGTTGAGTTTCGTGCTTGGTTGCGACACGAGAGCTACGTGAGGAAGCGCTGACGAAGAGGTGTGTGTGTGTGTGTGTGTGTGGAAAAGCGTACTGGATGGGCCCCAACGAGGCAAATTGCTCCTCGACCAGCAAGTGCCAAGCCTCCAAGAGCGCCAGAAACGCATTGAACTCGATGCCATCGCCAAACGCACCAAGTCCAAACCGAGGAGCAGCGACTTGCGCAACGACGACATCAAACAGGTGGTGTCGTCGCTCGAAACGCGCTTTGACGAGTACGTGGGTTGCCAGGTGTCTCCGTGTGCCGATGGCGACTGGAAAGCTCACGCGCATGCCAAGACCCGGGACGAGCTGCCCGTGTTGCGCAAGACCGGGTTTGAAGTCGGCGATGAGCCCACGCTGTTTGGCAAATCGCTGCCCGAGAGTCACGATGCTTCCCACACTTTGAGCCATCTCAAGCATGCCGAGAATGGCAAATGGCTGGGTTCTGTCGAGATTCGTGCCAAACTCCAGTCTCAAAACCCCGTGCTCAAGCGAAGCGCGTGCCTGACCAACGCCAGCGGAAGATACTCCCGTGATCTCAGTGTTGTGCCGCAATTGCGACCGACTCAGCAACTCGAGTCCATGCCAACTGCAGTGAGCGACAGCAAAGCACTGCAGGGGTTTCTGGGCCAGCAAGAGTTCAAACGCAAACTTGTAGTGCTCGCGTGCATTCGCACCGACGATTTGCACTGTCGCCAAGTTGTCAAAGTGCTCAAGCACGTCCACGCCGTGTTGGTCGACAAGGAGCGTCAACAAACCACCACCAAGCCTGTGGCACCTTTGGCTCCGACCAACGAAACAAGCACCAGCACCAGCGCCAGCACCAGCACCAGCACCAGCAGCAGTAGTATCCTTGACAGGTGCCGGTTGTTCCAGTGTGATTTGGCCCAGTGGCCGTTCGTGGCGCAGCAGTACGGCATCCACGCGGTGCCAACGTTTCTCATGTAAGTGTATCGAGTTCTTCTTCGACGCAAGTGAGCTTGAATGGCACGGCAGGGTTGTTCTGACGTGTGGACACAGCTTCTTTGAGGGCAAATTGGTGCAAGTCACAAGCCTGGGTGGCTTGGCAAGGCGGGTAGTGCCGGCCACGACCAACGCCAACCTCAGTGACAAACTCGAGTCGCTGCCGCGTGTTTTGTTGGTCGAACCGGACGCCAAACAGCAGGTTGTGATGGAGAAAACCTTGCGCAAGGAGACTTTTTCATGGGAATTGGCGCTCACCAGCGAACAAGTTGCCAGCTTTTATGCCGGGTCCACGCGCACCAGCACTGGTACGCTCCAAAACTCGTCTTCGCAGTCACGAATCAGCGGTGCCAGTGGTTCCAAGGGTTCGTTCGGAGCTGCCTCGGAACCCTACGGCATCGTCTTGCTCAGTGATCACGTACGAACAAACCTCAAAACTTCTCACAGCTTATTCTCTCTCGCTTGCTCTCTTTCTCTCTCTCTCACTGTCTGTGCGTTGCACGCTTTGTTACGTTGGAAGAACTGACTCGCATCGTACTGCTGTTGTGCCAAACCTAGCTGCACACTGACCAGGTGCTCTCGATTGAACGCTACGTGCGACCTCGAGACCGGCGAAAAGACTCGAGCAGTGCATCCAGTGTCGTCGTGTGCGTCGTGTTGCATACACCCCTCAACGAGATCCATTTCGCCAATTCCATGTGCGACAACTGCCGACGATTTCATGGTAAACGCGTCAGCAGCAGCAGCAGCGATAACACCACCAGCCGCAACTCTTCTTCGTCGGCGCGCAACCAAATGGTCTGGGCCTGTCCGCATTGCAATCTCTTGGTGGATGAAACCTCCAAAGACCAAGTGCTTCCGGCCCATTTCATGGCGATGACCCAACTCGTGGTCTACAAGCATGTCAAGTCGGCCACGTTGCACCGCATTGCCGAGAAATGGAAAGAGATGACAGCAAGTAGGTCCAGCTTGGGTACAAGCGCGCCTGGTGTCGTTGGGTTCCACGACCCCAGCCATCAGGGGTTGACGGTTGACTCTTTCTTTCGCGAGATGGACAACTGCTTGCGCCAAGCCGAGCGTGGAGTATTCCTCGATGTTGACCACATTCCGGCCATTGCATTGAGCTGCACCAACGGCTAATCAGCACACAATATGCCTTTTGCTATCATTCCTTCTCCCTCCACCCCGACACACAGACATCCCATCTGCGTCCCGCGCCCCGCCACCACTCGGTGGTGTGTTAGTTCTTGGGCTGGTCAGACGCTGGTGGTGGCATTGGCGGCACACCCAACGCGACGGACGACGACGTCGAGTTGCTCATCACATTCACACAACTCTCTTTGCGCACTTTTTCCGCCTTGTCTTTCCACATGGCCATGTTCATTTGGACCTGGTTGAGCACGGATCCAAAGTTTTGAAATGGAAGCACTTCGCTGGCAGCCGAATACAATGGAAGCACGACAAACTCCAAAAAACCGATCTGGTTCTTCTCGAATTTCGCGTTGGTGCGATCGCAAAGTGGCGAAATCTCCATACCAAATTGCTTTTCGGCGTCACCCTGCAAGTAGAATTCTTCCGAGATGAGTTTGGACCACTCGAGATGCCATTCAAAAGGTTTGGCCGCATGACCAACGTCGGCCATCATCAGAATGGTCTCCAAGACCAGCTCGGTGCCCGCCGAAGAACTTGTGCCGGCGGTGGAAGTACTACCACCACTGCCACTGCCACTGCCACTGCCACCACCGCCACCGCCGCCGCCACCACCAGCACCACCACCACCACCGACAGAAGCATGCAACCCCGTTCGACTGTCGGGGCTGTCGCTGGTGGCCAGCGCATACCGTCGACTTTTGAGACGATTCACATGTTGCATGTGCCGTGACAGGTCGGTGGCCAGCACCATGCTGATGATGATTTGTCGGCTCTGGCGGTACATGTCCCGGGTCATGTCTTCAAACAGGTCGCACCCGTCTTTGGTGCAGACCTGAAAGGCCTCGGAGAGATGCATCCGTTCCAGCACCGAGTCGTCCGAGTATTTGATACTCAACGGGGCATTGGAGTTGATGAGGTAGGCATTGTTGACCCCTGGATGCTTGACGTCGTGCACGGCCCCGGCGACAATTGCAGAAAACACCTGCAACGGTGGGAACGGTTTCTCCAGTTTACGCAGCAGAAAGTTGACGTCCCAGACCACGGTGGCTGCATGGCTGGCAAAAACCCACAACAGAGAGAGAGAGAGAGACACCGCGAGTACGTGAGACCCAATGCTTCCTTGCTCTTCCCCAGCCAACCAGCCAAACCAACCAGCCAGGTAGCATCCAAACCCAGAACCAAAACAGAAAGCAACACTTACGTGGCGTTGTGGTACGGATTCTTCCGCTGGTACCGCGCTTCGATCTCCATGCAATACCGCGACGCGGTCTCGACACTCACTGGCACGTCGACAAACAGGTTGTGGCTCTCCAACACCACGAGAAACACGGCGGTCAATGGGAACTCGCAACCAGACGAAGTCGCAAAGTCCAACACATTGAGCTCATCGCCTTTGTTCGCCAACGTCAGCAGAGACGAAGCTTCCCACACGACCGAATCGTCTTCACCGAGTGAGGTCGACGCTGGTGTAACAGCTGGTGGATGTGGTGACGGTGGTGAAGAGTTGGGTGGCGTCGAGTCTTCATCGTCTGATCCGACTGGATCCACGCCGATGGCAAGCGAGGAGAACGATGGCGGTGCCGTGAGTGGAACAGGAGGAGACGGTCGCGTTGACGTGAAGGTTTGGTTGCTAGCTGTCAACGACTGGGAGTGAACCTTTGGAGAGTGGGTCGACGGCGAGCCCGGGCTTGGTGGAGGCGAATTGGAAGGCGAGGACAACATTGGTGCCGAAGCTGCCGAAAGCATGAGCGACGACAGGCTCTTTCGCTTCGACTTGGTCCTGGCCTTGGCCTGGACTTTGGACTTGTGCACTTCCTCGCGCAGGTCTGGGTCGCTCCCCGTCAGCATGCTCCCGTCGGTGGGGCGCTTGAGGTAGTTGCTCACTTGCGTGAGCACTGTCTGCTTGTACCCCGAGCCTGTGTGGCGAATGGTGCGCACCAGTTTCATGTTGTTGATGGGCGAAGTGGTGGACAACAACGAGTACCGACTCGGGAACCGGGTCATCACGGCCGAGCGACGATGGCGTTGGCCCAGTACACTCAACCAGCCGTACATGTCTTCATCAAACTCTACCAGCGACGAGCTAAACGGGCTGGTCGAGGTCGATGCATTGGCATGTGGGCTTGGCGGTCGAGGCGGAGGCACAAACGCCGGGTTACAAAACAAATCCTGTTCCGAGACCAGCGTCTTGATGACAAACTCGAGTTCCTGGGTGTTTTTGCCTTCGTTCTTGAGCTTTTGCCGCAACTGGGACAACACGCGAAGCACTCCTTCCATGCCGGATTCTTGCATGGTCAGTTCGTTGCCACTCGGGTTACTGGCCGGCGTGACCACGGAATCACCAAAGCCAATGAAATCCATTTGTACACTGAGCTGACGCTTCATGAAGCGATTTTGCTTGGTCAACTTGATGTTTTCCAGCATGAGATGCCGCATGCGCATGAATTTCTGGCGAAGATTCATCTCGTTGCCGTACAAACTCTTGCCCAACACAAAGATCACCACCGGAAACAGTGCCGCGACATGCCATTCCTCGCTGATGTACAAGTAATGCGCGAGGTACCAGATCCAACTACTCACCATGGCAAACACGGCCACGGCGCAGTACACCACAAAGTGCATGTTCCAGAGCGTCGACATGCTGCTCAACGCCATTAATAAGAACAGCGTCATTTTGGTCAGCTGGTGATGGCTAGCGAAGCGCACGAGAATGGTATGCACGTGGTTGGTGGCGGTCGAGGTCGAGGTCGAGGTCGAAGCCTGCGAGGAGGAGGCTGCGAATGTCGACGAGGTCGTATCGAGCTCCAGGATGGAGATATCGAGACTTCGGTCCTTGTACACCGGGTACACCAACACGATCACGATGACAATCATGGACAGACACAGCAGGATCGACTGTAGGCGACCGTCAATGTGGCCCTTGAATTGATTGGTCTTTTGACCACCGTTGGGGCTCGGTGGCGGCGATGCATTGAACGATCCAGTCGCCGACAAGGTCAGACCGCTGGTTCCAGAAGCACTTCCGAGCGTCGAGTTGGTTTGTCGGTTGCTGTCGCTGTGGGAAAACAGCAGCACGCGCTGCAACTTGGAAGACAAACAGCCAAAGGCGGCAAGACAGACTGCCCCGTTGGCGGCCAACGCAATGTAGATGATGACCCACTGGCCTTGGGTGGTGCGTGCACTGCCATCGTCACTCATCAAAGTGCCATACAATGCCCCGGCCTGCATGATCAAGAGTCCGACAAAAGTCCAGATGCAGGCCAAGGTGGTGTCGTGCAAGACTTCTTCTTCATGGTACAACGAAAAGCATTTCTCCATGGCTTCGTCTTCAAAGCGCAGATTCCATTTCTGACGGTACTCGTTTTGTTGGTGGGCGTTTAATTCGGCCTTGAACTCGCGAGCAAACAGTCGGGAGTCGTTGCGGTTCATGTTCATGCTCATGGCTTCGCCGACGGCCGCTTGAATCGAGTTCATGGCCAAAGGTGGCATCGCGCGGTGCGCCATTGACGAAGCCGTCCGTGAACCAGGTGAAGTCGGCGTGGGGCTCGTGCCAGAGATTGTTGCGCCATTGGTGCCATTGACCCCGGCATTGGCAGTGGTTGGAATCGTCGAGCCCGTGACAGTCGACACCGAGTACCCAGAGACCGACCCGACCGACGATGAACTTGAATTGGACCCTGGCGAAGGTTTAAACGTGCTGGCGAAGCGTTTGAACGCGTTCGGCAGCACTTTGTGCAGCGAACTCTCTTTGGTTTTACCCATGGGATCACCTCGTCGACAACGCCAGCTCGCCAGCACGCCTTGCACACACAAAGAAAGCCTCTTGGAATCTGCGGGTGACACCCGACACGGAGGCTGAAGCGTCGTGCACGACCAAGGCAGATGCGAATGGCTGCCTGCGCGTGGAGTGGACTCGTGTGTGTTGTTGGCTGGCGCTGCAGAGAGCTTATATGGCAAACAGTCGAGCGACGGATGACTCGCCTCGTAGCTGGTGCACCAAACAAGCAAGCGCTGCCAAACGGATCGATATAAATACCAGCCAACATCCCATTTCTTCTCATCCTCGCTCCGCCTCCAAACATACCCACACCAGTGAAACGACTCGACCCTGGCCAAGCTGCACGAACTTGCTCTGCTTTGGCTGGGGTCCCATGGCTTTGCTGTCGTCTCGAGCGAGCGGTCTCATCGCCCGAGCCACCAGCGAAACGACGCAACACAACCACTTGGCAAGCTTCCTCCTCCCAAGCATCTTCATTTGGCGTGTGGAGCTGTTGTTGTTGTTGTCACGTGCTGCATGCGTTGGACTCTCGGGTGAGGCCCCGATGCAAGAGTCCAAATGGATCGCTACGAACGACAACATGATCAGAGGATGAAACCATCGTATTGTGTGCTATGGGCCCTCGACCCGACCGCAATAAAACATGCTTGCAATGCTGCCTATTGTACGAATTCCTACCGAAACGACCATCCCGTCCAATCCTCAGGCCAAGTCGTTCGCGTTGTACAAGATGATGCCTGGAGGCTTTTTCCGCTCGAGAAGCGCGCGTGCGTACTCTTCCTCTTCGTCAGAACAGGAAGAAGTCGCGGGCGATTCTTCGCGGCATGACATGGCTTTGTCGACGCCTCTGGTTGCTTTCTGCTGTGCTCGTGGACGACGTGGTGGTCGACATCGCCGGGTCTTGATGTGCTCGTATAGTTGCGGCGGACACTGCCAGGGCTGACAAAACGAGTTGTGCTCGTCTTGTGCTGCGCTACCACCGCTTGGGCGACGCGTCGAATCGGATCCTGCAGCGTTCCATGCAGTCCACGAGAAGTTCTGTAGCGCGCGATGCAATGCTCGACCTGGTTCGCTGTGCCGCAGGCAGTACACACACTGACGAAGCCGTTGCTTGGGCTTGATGAGTCCACAAGTCGTCGGGGAGGTCGTCAATAGCAGGATTTCTCGCGGCATCGGCTTTTCCTGACTGCATTTGGCGCAAACGGCGTGTTGGCAAAAGAAACAGCAATGCCGTTTGCGCAAGAGCCCAAAGCTTTTGCCACAAATGCTGCAGTGGTGCTGGGTCTCTTGTTGAAGGATCCAATCCGTCACAGTGCGCACTGGACCGAAGCCAAAGCGATACTGCGGACCACCACCACACCCGTAAGATCTCTTGCTGTTCTTGGCTGGATACTCGGTGGCCCGGTGATCTCGATCAGTGTAGCCCGATCTCGTCACGGCATGATCACGGTGCAGTCCACCGGCTCCATGACTAATGAAACCAGATCGCGCAGACTCCCCAACGGTGTTGGTGTCTGGCACCAGACTGATCTGCCGTTGCTCAGACGCGTACTGCAACGAAATGCGGCGGATCGAAAGCAGATCATAGGTGCAAAACTCCTCAAACGCGGACTCGTACCATGTGGAGCTCTTGAGCTGAGTCTGTGGCAGCACTGCTTGGGCCGTCAGCACCAGTTTGCACACGTTGGGGTCGCTGGTCTCGACCAACTCGTACAGCCAATCCTGCAGGTAGAACGGCACTTTTTCGACCAGCGCGCCGTCTACGAACAGCTTTTGGTCGATGGCATCGATTTCCTCTCGAAACGCGCGTGGATTGATACACCGACGATACACAAACGCTCGGCGACGAGGTTGGTTGTCCTCTTGGTCAGTCGTGGCATTGGTGCCGTGCGACTGGTCAAAGGAATCCCCGAACGGGTAGATGGCGTACTCGGAGAAGCAATTCTCAACGCAAAAGGCTGCGGTTTTGGCCAATCTGGTGGCGAAATACTTTTGATTCCAGACGTAAAAGCAGTTGTTCTCCACAAGACTCTGGGAAGAGAGCACTTTGCCCTCCAAGAAGCCCTTTTGGGTGTTGCGAGAGACCCATTCAAAAGTGGCATCGCCTGAAGTACACAGGAGCTCGAGTAATTCCTCGATGGTTCCAATCACCCGTGTGGAGCCTCGGAATTCGCAGTTTGTGAACCACTGGAGCTGCTTGTCATAGTCATATCTCGACGACGCGAACGAAGATGAAGCCGACAAAGGTGAAGACGCTGAGGAGGCCGTGAGAAACGAGCCCGTCGTTTGCCGTCGTCGTTGGCGTGGTTGATGGTACACGCGCACGTCGTGGATCTGTTTTTTCTGTGCGAAATGCGCATGGGGCGCCTCGAGTTGTGCTCTTTCAATGGCTAGTTGCGCATGGAAATGGATGTACTCGAGCGAATTGGAGTCCATGGGCGTTTGTTCGTGCCAGAGCAATCGTTCCAGAGTCAGCAACTGGTTGATGGTCGTCATGAAGTCCACTTTGGGCGGTCGCAGTAACTGTGGCAGCAGTCGTGGCGAGCCCTTGGTCAACGAGAAAGCTGGCGCAAAAGAGGCTGCCGTGGGCGTTGACACCGAGCGGATTCGTGTCGCACCAGCAGATGCAACGGATGCACAAGAGCCAGCGATTGAAGAAGTGGAAGAAGCAGAAGAAGCCGCTGGTGCCGCGACGGAGGACGATGCGGTGGTTGATGGTGGCATCAGCAAACGTTGAACTGACGAGTCGACGGCCAGTGGCATCTTCGCCTCGGATGTCTCTGGATGACCAAAACAAATTTGGGAAGTCCCACTCGAAAAGCTTTTTTCTTGTGGGTTGGCCACGACACAAAAAATTGAGAGCTGAACAGAGCG
Source organism: Paralagenidium karlingii (assembly GCA_027475765.1). Classification (NCBI taxonomy): domain Eukaryota; phylum Oomycota; class Peronosporomycetes; genus Paralagenidium; species Paralagenidium karlingii. Next base: position 35,921 of record JAMFLO010000254.1, read on the forward strand.
GAGCGGAGCTGCTGGCGGTGTTCGCTTGGCGTCTTATTCGCTGGTTGAGTCAAGTGAGCTCCTCGCGTCCCACGGTTAATGAGCTGGATACTGTATATGTTGGGGTCTTACAGTACATTGTGTACCTGTACAGTACTACATACTTACTGTACCTCATACACCATGAAGGGATCAGGACCGATTCGGAGACGGTCACTTTGGGATGCACTTGGCTTGGGGTGCAGGGGGGAGGGGGCTCCAAAAAAAAAATTTCTTCTGCTGGGACACACGTTGCAGCCAGCTCAAGGGCCACCGACGGCGCCGGGTTGGCTGTCTGGTCAGTGGCTTTGCTTTCTGTACACCGTCCACCTACAGTGTACACACCAAAGGAAGCCAAAGGGTTGGAGGGTCAAGTGAGGCGCAGACAAGGGTGGAAGAAAGCAAGCCAAGTCCCAACAAAAACAAAACACCTCCAGGATTTCTGTCCATCGAAGAGAAGGGAGTCTCGGCTTGTCGGCTTCATCGTTCGCTCGCCCCGACAACGCTTTGTACAAGGTGCAAATGGACAGTGAGAACTTAGCGACGCGACTGTCTGCACCCATCGACAGTTGAAAGGCCTTCTGATAGATCCAGAGCTTTTCGTGTGGGCCACTGGAGCATGCGCTGTATCTGTACAAAGAGGCATTGGATCCTTCCATCCGGTTTGTCGACTGGCCGCAGCCAGTGGATGCAAGCAAAAGCAGTTGACGTGAGAGGGTCAGGAGCGCAGTTCATACCGACCAAGTTGAAGTGCCAAGCGGACGATTTTTAGCGTCCAGGATTCCAACCAGGTCACAGAATGAATAGGTGATCTGTATACACCCGCAACGGAGTATACGGTATACCATGTCCATGTCGATTGGCCACCATCCCGCCACATGAAAGATCGCGGTGGCAGTAGTGCGCGCTTCAACAACAACACACCACCTATGATGACAGGAACAATGGTCACAACAAAAGCAAGAGGAAAACAGAAAGACGATGAAACTAAACTCTCCTATATATAGCGAACAGCTTGCTTTGGTCGTTTCCTGACTTGTGTTGGTTGCTCGCCAACCCTCCATGCCATCAACCCCTCAAAAGCTTGTGATACAGCGCTGATATCATGACACGTGTAGTCTCTGCTTTGATTGGTCAGAACTCTGGTTCCGCCCCTCATTGCACAACCAGGTTTCCCTTGGGTTGCCTCCAAGTCAGCCATTGAGAGTTGCAATTTCAGGACCAACCTCAGAAAAGGAACTGAAAGGGGGAACATGTTCCCTCCCCGAATACTAGCCCCTACGTGTTGTTGTTTCTCAACGGTCCCCCACACCCACACCCCAGTTGTTATACGCGTGGAGGCCAGCTGAAAGCGCTGTGTGGCTGGTTGACTGATTTCAGCAAAGTCACCCGCAAGCAGTTTGCCGAGGTTTTTGTCGAGTTTGCCTGCCGCGTTTGCTGCCTTTGCTGCGTGTCTTGCCGCCATGTTGGAATACGACAATTCCGCGTTCTACTACTTCATGGTGACCATGTGCGTGCTCTACGCCGTGCCGGTCACCTACCTCTCGTGCAAGCGCATTTTGTACGGAGTGTTTCTCAAAGATCGATTGCTCGATCGCTCTCAGATTCGCTGCGAAAAAGAAAAAAAGAAAATGAAACAGTTGCAAGCCGAGAAAACCAAACTCAGCAACGTGTTCTCACCGTTTTTCTTGGGCAATTTGGTGTTTTTGGTGGTGGTCTGGTACGCGCTGGTGCGTATGGTCGCGCTGTTGCAAAACGACTCGGAGATCAAGAGCTTTGACCCGTTTGAAATTTTGGGCATCTCGAGTGGCGCCAACGACAAGGAAATCAAACGTGCCTACCGCAAGATGAGTCTGTTGTACCATCCTGATAAAAACATTGGCGACCAGCTGGCCGAACAAAAGTTTATGCTGGTGGCCAAGGCCTACGAAGCGCTCACGGACGAAGTGGCCAAGGCTAATTATGAAAAGTTTGGCAACCCCGATGGTCGCCAGGCGCTGCAGTTGTCGATTGGGCTGCCAACGTTCTTGCTGGACCCAGCCAACCACAATGTTGTGCTGTTTTTGTATTTGATTGTGTTGGTGGTGCTGATCCCGTCTTGCGTGGCCATCTGGTACTCCCATTCCAAGAAATACGGCGACTCCATGATTATGTACGACACCTATGGCTTTTTCAACTTTGCCATGTCGGAACACTCCCACCCACGCATGTTACCCGAGATTCTGGCCGGCGCTGCGGAATTCCGTGAAATCCCGTCCCGCAACACCGACGAAGCCGAGTTGGGTGCGCTGTTTCGCAAACTCAAGCAGAAAGATTTGATCGCCAAGCCAAAATTCAACCACCCCAGCATCGCCAAGGCCAATTTGTTGTTCCATGCTCATTTGCTGCGTGAGAAGCTGTCGCCACCGCTCAAGGAAGACCTCAACGCCATGCTCAAGAAGGCCATTCAGTTGGTGGACGGCATGCTCGAGATTTCGGTCATGAAGTCGTGGCTTCAAACCACTTTGAATCTGATTGAATTGCAGCAGTTTTTAACCCAGGCACTTTGGTTCCGCGACCCACCGTTCTTGCAATTGCCTCATTTCACCGAGAACGAAGTGCGTCACTTGTTGACCGGCAAGAATGCCATTCGAAGCATGCACCAGTTTGTGGCGATGGACCCAGATGAGCGCAAAGGAATGGCCAAATTCACGGACGAAGAAAAAGCCGAAGTGAACCGTGTGTGCGAAATGTTGCCCCAAGTGGAGCTGCAGATCACCGTGGGCGTTGAAGACGAAGAACAAATCGCGGAGGGAGACATCATGACGGTCACGATCAAGCTAATCCGCAAGAATGTCAAGGAAGGCGACACTTGTGATTTGGTGTATGCACCGAACTTCCCATACCCCAAGGCGGAGCGCTGGTTCTGCGTGGTCGGTGACACCAAAATGAACCATCTGCATGCGTATGCGCGCATGACTTCCCAGGACAAGGTGGTGGAACAAAAGTTACAGTTGCAGGCACCACCAAGTGCTGGCACCTACCAGTTGGAGATTTTCGTCAAGTCAGACTCGTACATTGGCATGGATTTGCGGGCAATCGCCAAGGTGAGCTACTGCTACTGATGTACTTCAAACAGTGTTGTTTGGGGGTGAGTTTGTGAATGCCTAATGTTGGGTTTGTCGTGAGTAGTTCAATGTCATTTCAGCTGCGCAATTGCCAGTGTACCAACCACATCCCGAAGATTTGGAATTGGACAATGAACCGACGCTGTTTGAACAAGTCATGAACGCGGCGGATTCCAGTGACAGTGAAGACGAGGAAGAGGAAGGACAGGAAGAAGAAGCGGCATCCGAGGAAGTGTCGGCGGAGACGAAGAAGGACCAGTAAAAACAAGAGAAAAATCTTGCGCGTTTTGTTTTTGGTTGGACTGGGGGGGTGTATCTTTTGCTTGATGGCGGGCAACTTGTGAGCCATTCGCTTGACTGGGGCCCTGTCCCATGTGGTACAGAGTTCTGATTGGTAGAAATAAGCTGTTGCATCCTGACGTACCTGATCCTGATTGGCTCAAAAGAAGGATACCTTGAATAACGGCCAACATGTGGCATGAGCCAGGTGCACGACCCAATGCTCACAGCGAAAGGCACAAGAATACAGCAGCAAGCACGCGGAAATCGGATGAATCAGGTCTATAGATAAAAAAGCGCTTCTTTTACGATCCTGTCTGTGAGTCTGTCTGTGAGTCTGTCGTGACGACGGGCTCTGTTGGTTCAAACGCGACGTGGCATGAACAAACTAAAACATCTTGCAATGCTTTAGCGGTTCCGTCACGTTCATTTTCAAGCCAAAGTAATAAGTCCGTCGCCGTAGCAGATGCCACTTGAAATGTTCGGGTAACGGGGTGGAGCCAAGTCCGACCAGGCACTCCTCTTCATATGTCTGGCTCGGGTCTTGCGGTGGCGCGACACCTCGTCGTTTTTGACGTGGGGTCACATGAGTCGGGTTTGGATTGAATACAATATTCAACGGTGCATTCACCGAGTCGCCGACCCCCAACGGAAATGGCTCCAAAATCGCCTTGCCATTTACATACAAAAGCTCTGGTTTCTGGTCAGGCTCGTCCACGGGCATCCAATGGGCCATATTGCCACACAGCGTGTCATTGTGCCGCTCCATGTCCCTGTTGGTTGACGACGAGATCACACTCACGCCCCAGGGCGAAAACGAGTACTCTTGATGCGATAATTCATACGAAAGCCAAAATGTCTCCTTGTCACCATGGGAGAATTCGCGTCTTTTGTCAAAACGTCGCTCGGTGATCAAATACCATAGAATCTGCAACGGTTTATGGGCCTTGGTCTTGTCGACAAACAACATGGACGAGTCCTGTTCATGACTCGTAGACGAATTCCACGCATATGACTGCAACAACGATCTGGACGGCTTGTATCCCGTCAATCCGTACGTTTCATAGTCAAACGTGGTCAGCAAGTCTTCCAAAACCGACATCTTCTTTTTTGTCGCAGTAGGTGAAGTGCTGTCAATCTGCTTGGCAAAGAACATTTTGGTGTCCATGACGCGATCATAAAAGAACATGGTGCCTGTGCTTTTGTATCGCTCAAGCTCGCGGATCGGCGCCGGGTCGCGAAGCAGCATCACATCGGCATCAACCATCATCGCGTGCCGCACATCCGTGTGGAACAGCGCCAAAGGTTTGATCCACCAATTACGAAAGCGGTGGGCCACGCGCATGCTCATTTCGTTCTTCTTGACGTAGTAGGCGCACACATCCACCAGTTCCACGCGGGTCTCGCCGGCCAGCAAGAGCTCACGGTTTTCTTCGGTCAGTTCATCGGGGAAGCAATGGTATACTTGAATCAATTCCTGGTTGCCATGACATCGTAATTCCTTGATCAGCGACACCCCCATGGCTACGATGTTGTTGTGAAGGCTGAGAATGATGCCTTTGTCGCGAGACACCCCCACGTCTTTCGCACGCACAATGGTATCGGCCACGGTCATGTTCTCCATCAAACGCAACAGCCGTTGACGGTCTGCTTCGTCCATACGCTCCTGGTGACGACGCGCTTCCGCTTCTTCGTTGGTGACCTTGAACTTGGCAATATACCGAAGATTGATGGTATACACGAGAATGAGCACGCAGATGAGCACGATCAGGCTCGTGACGCGCTTGCGCTGGCGAGCCCATTTGATCCACTCGTGCACTTTGGCACTGCGGGGACAGGGTAATTTCTGCTGCAACTGCTGTAAATGCACGGGAAGTTGCATGGGCAGTCGCCGTGGCGAAGCATGGTTGTATTTGGCGGCCGACGAGTCCGAGTCTTCGGGTGGGATGGCGCCGACTTTACAATTGGCATTCGTGTTGGTGGTGGTGGCGGTGGCAAATGCGCCGGTCCCACCGAGCGACATCCCGCCGGCACCACCACCCAACGTCGACGGCATGTCGTCGAGGTCGTCGTGATTGCCGCGGGAACGACTTCGGGCTTTCGTCTTGAACTGTGAATGGGTGGCAAAGCGGCAAAAAACCAACCACTGGGTTTTTGCCACTGCCAGAAACGAGCGTTGACGACCAAAAGCCGCAAGAAAACCCCACCAAGTCGAGTGAAGATAAAAGAAGAAGACCAAGCAGCAGCAACAGCAGGGCAACAAAGAGCTGACAGACGTCGATACAAGGCAAAAGCACACGACGGTACTGCACCACACCCACCCACGCACTCACACGAAAAGGGTCGGCCGATCGATCGATCGAGTCTAATTTAAAACCCACCACAGTTAGCTCTTTTGGAAAGAGAGCCCCACAGCAGACACAAATGCGTGACAGTTATGCGGGTGATTATGGAGGGGACTCAGACCATCACACCCCTAGTTGCAGTTGAAGCGTGACCATTGGTGGAAAACCCGTTGCAAGGGACACGGCGATTGGATGAAAAGCATCAACGGTATGAATCAAGCGGCTGGCCCCGTAAACAGAGCTGTTTTAAACAGCGGGTGTGGACATGAAGGCATCCTCAATCAAACTACTCCACAGACTTGGATTGTGGCGGATCGTTTTGAGCACAATTCTTGATATTCCAGAAAAGCTTAAAAGAACCGACCGAGCAGTACACGTCAAGGGCAACGCCACCGAAGGGCATCGCCATGTGTAGCCTCAGTTTGGGGTTCACTAAAGTAAGTACACGGCTATTGCTCGTCTACTTGTTTCTATTGAGTTGTTGGCGGATGGAATGCATGCGATCGATAGCACTGAGCAGAGTGAGGAAGAAGGTTCTTTGTCCACTCGGAAAAGAGCAATAACCTCCCTCAGACTACATCAGCCGAGCAGCATCCCCCAACAAACAGCAAGCACCGCGATAGCTGATGCAGACAGTTGAATGGGGCAGAAGCCTCTCCATCCAGTCGCAATCCAATCCGTTCCACCGTCCTACCACACCTATCCACCACCACATCGCTTGGGATACTTCATTGCGGAAGCAACGAACACCCATCCAATCCTTTCCCTCCATTCTCGACTGCCTTCTCTCTTGGATAACCAGAGCCTCATGCTCCAGAGAGAAAAGCAGGCTCACTGTTGTTTACTTGGCCAAAGCCGCTTGTTGAAGCTCCGTATAGACTCTCCGTGTCCACTGGGCAAGTTCCTTGGCTTGATTCGATGGCGAGCTTTCACATTCACGCAATAATTCCACCACAAACGCTTGATTGCCCAAACCAGCGACAGGCGCACCGATCGATTGACCCATATCCCTGTAAAGACAAACACAAACAAAAGCACATATTAACATATCATGCGACCAGCCTGTCAAGAGCCAGGAGCATCTCTTCAGCACGTACCCAATCAAACCAACTGCAGCAGTTGTCACGCTTTCCGAACGTTGAGGATCGACCGCCAAACAGTTTAAGAACTGACCCACACGAACAGCATGTTCCATCAACAACTCGGGCTTCTGTGCACCAAGACCTTGCACAATGCCAGTCAAGGCTTCGAGGATGCTTTCGCGCAACTGGTTGATATAGTCCATCAAATCTTCGTCATCGGTCGGGATGGTAGTACACGCATCGGCAGCTTGGAAAATCATCAGCATACAGGAATTCAAATATCTTGCGAAATCCGCCTCAATCGCCATTGCCAAATCACCAAAACAGGACAGCACTGGAGGCTTGACGCTGCGATTCAGATTCGGATTCTTCAGAATGGCCAGCAACTTCTCCACAATTTGATCGCAGAATGGCAAAATCTGGTGCTCCAGGGCACGGCAGACGTCACCGACAACGCCGACTGCGACACTGCACACCATGTATTCCTCGCTGTTGCTCAAGCCCATAAACAAAACTGGACCAAAGAACTGCATATAACGCTCGAAGTCCTTGCCAAGAGCATTTGCCAAAGCACCTGCGGCCATGAAAGCTTCTTCAGCCGCTGAAGCGTTTCTGGTGGAGAAGACTTGCAACAAGGCTTGCATAATACGATCAGCCTGCGATTGAATCTCCTGGTTCATCTTTTGGATGGCAGCAATGAGAACGCTGCACAAAAGAGCTTGCAGTCCCGACGGGTCGTCACGATGATCATCAGGATTCTCTGACAATTGTTGAAGACTCTTTTCAAGTCGCTCCAAAACGACTGGGAGACGAAGCATGATGTGGTCCTTCACCGAATCTGAACCGACTTCAATCAGTGCATTCAGTGCTTCATACGCACACGCCCTCAGATTACTCTCAAGCGAGTTTGGTTGATCACTGGTCTCGAGCAACTTGTCAAACAATACGGTAAAGAAATGATCCAAGACGTTACTCTGACCGCTGTCGCCGTACGATCGAACCAAGTAATGGATAGCATAACAAATGTTGTGGCTGACACGCGGCTCTTGCTCCAGACCGCGAACAAAGAGTTCCATCAAGATGGGCAACATTTCTTCACTGATGCATTCCGCATGCAACTCACAAATACGGCCCAAAGTCCAAGCCGTCGTATCACGTACGAGCAGGTTCGAGTGGTTCATGCAGCTCATCAGCAACCCAATCGCTTGCTTCACCAATGGGGCAATCTTTAGAGTGGTGGGTCCATCCAGAATCGAACCGAAAGCCATAATGGCAGCTTCTTTGGGGCGCCAGTCCTCGCTTTGGATGTTTTGTGTAATGAACATCATGCATGGGTCGACACAGGCATCACCAACGGTCTGGGCAACTAGAGCAAGGCATGTAGCGGAAGCCATACTTAGATTCCACGAATCTTCGTCTTGGTCTTCGTCTTGTTGCTTCAAAGTCTCAGTCAAAAGAGGCAACAGGTTGTTCAGGACCTTAAGCACGTATTCCATGGAAGGAACAAGCACCTCTTCATTCTCCATTTGCGCATAGTAATTCTCTTGAGCAAGGTCAGTTTCAACTTCACAAATCGAACACCAAAACTCCATCGACTGAAGACCAACATCAGACTGGTCGCTTGTGATCGCTTTGAAACTCAGTTCGCAAAGCACTTGCATGTAATCAACGAGGAACTCATAGTACAACGCAGCAATGGCAGAGAGACATTCAAACGAAACAACACGCGTCTGAAGATGTGGCGACTGGGTAGCTTCACAAATGACTTGCATAATGTGGTCGCGTTCGGCCTTGTTTTTGAAATTCTCACGCACATACTCCAAACTGTTTCGAAGAGCATTAACAGCGGCATAACGGATCATCGTTGGTCGATCAGCGCGGATGCCATCGACAATGGCAGTCAGAATACGGTTGGTGTCAGCTTGATCAATCGTGCTTTCTCCACCAAGAGCTTCGCACAAGTAACCAAGGCATTCCAACGACGCGTGGATGGTTCCTTCGTTGCCACCGGTCACATTGGCCAACAATTCATTGAGAAGGTTCGGCCATTGCTTGGAGGGCAACTCAATGGCGCCAACTTTGGCGACCAGTTGAGCACTAGTGTGACGAGCAATGGTATTGGGCGATTGGAGCACTTTAAGCGCTCCTTCTTTGATCTGGGTGCGCAGTGCGGCATCCATGGCCATCCATGCTTGGATTTTCTGTTGTTGGAGGGCGGCATCTTTGGCGTCCAGCACGTTTTTCAGATACAGACCCGCGGCTTGACGACCGACGGCTTCAAAATCTTCCGTGCCCAGGGCTTGCACGAGCGTCACCATAAACTGACCCATCTGGGTTTGAAGCGCATTGTTGAGGAATTCTTCAGCCTGTTGACGCAATGCCACATCTACAAAACAGGCACCCAGACCCAGGTGTCAGTCACATACATCCGCACCATTGTCTCTCTTTCCCTTTAAGATCGGTCGTGACATCTCGGCTCCAAACGGCGCAAGAGATCGATGCCACACGACATGAGACAGCCTACTCACCAGGGCTTTGGGTGTTGAGTAAAGCGGTCGAGATCTCCATTGTTCTGTGAGTGTTCTTTCTCTTGAGTTAACCAACCAGCAAAGGACAAAGCAAATTGAAAAGGCAGAGTGTTGGGGGGGGGGGATTTGTTCCCGAAAACAACTCGTTGCTGCCGGCGTGAGTGAGTGAGCGAAACTGGAACTGACCTGGGAGACTGCTGGATGGTGAAGAACGAAGAACACCGGCTGCGGTTGGTCGGTTTTTCTCGAGGTTTTTTTTCGCTTATCAATGGGCTGTTTTATGGACGCTGTTGGCGGGGCATACTCAATGCCATAAGAAAAACAGGCCGACCGAGGTTTTTTCCGCTTGGCGTTGACGTGTTGTGCGAAAGAGTGCCGGTTTGTGACGGATCACCGAGGTTTTTTGGAGGCATGGTTGCTTTTTCGAGTGACCGGCCAGACGAGGTTTTTTCACCGGCGATAATTAACATCCAATCAGAAGCAGGCATTACAAGTGACAATCCAACGTGGTCTCGTGGTCTCCTAACTCGAAAAGCTTCTCGAAAACCACCTGCATACTTTATGCTTGGTTGGTGATTGTAATGCATCGCGGGAAAAATTAAAAAAACCCTTTTACCTGGTTTAGTTAGATACTCTAAACTCGACTCCCAACCAATATCCTATCCCAAACTTCCAATAAAACAAAACAGCTAAAAAAAAAGATAAATAACGCGCTTCTTGGAGAGCAGAAAGCAAAAACTAACCATCGTAAAGATCGCAACTCGCCAATGGCGAAGTCATTCCGGTCGCCACCGCGAAGTAGAATAGCCGACGACGCAGCAGAATACCGCGAAACTGTTTAGGCAGAGGCTCTGAGCCCAGACCCACCAGACACTCCAACGCCCAACTCTCCGCACCTCTGGGAGGTTTGATGTCACTCACAACCTCACGACGACGTTGACGCGGCGAGATATGGGTCGGATTGGTGTTGAAAAGAGTGTTGACCCGAGCGGCCGGCAACTCCTCTACAGACACCGGAAACGGATCCAACAATGCCTTGCCATTCACATACATGAGCTCCGGCTCTTCGCTCTCGCTGGGCACAAAGTGCGCCATGTTGCCGCACAACGTGTCGGGATGCAATTGCATGTCCTGGCTTGTCGAAGAAGACACGACACTCACACCCCACGGAGAAAACGTATAGTCCGTATGGGACAACTCGTATGCAAACCAAAAAGACTCCTTGTCGCCCCATGAAAAAGTGTACCGGAACCGCTTCTCAATGATCATATACCACAGCAAATCCAGGGCTTTTCCCGCACGCGATTTGTCCATAAACACCATTGACGAGTCCTGTTCATGGCAAGTCTTGTGCTTCCAACTGTACGAGTTGAGCATGTGTTCAGACGGCGCATAGCCCGACACATTGAATCGACCATAGTCGAACACTTCAAGCCATCGATGGAGATAATGGTAAGTCTGGTTGTTTTTGGTGTGGATGTCCTTGTTGTAGTACAGATCATCATTGACCACGCGATCGTAGAAAAACATGGTGCCAGTCCTTTGATATCCAGCAGTTTCACGAACGATCGCAGGATCTCGCAGCAGAATGGCGTCGGCATCGATCAGCATCACGTGGTTGATGTCAGAGTGATGAACGGCAAGTGGTTTCAGCCACCAATTGCGAAACGTTCGCGCCATCTCCATCGACAACACATCCTTTTTGACCAGTTGTGTGCACACATCCACAAGTTGCACACGTGAATCCAGATCCAACAAAAGCTGGCGATTCTCAGGTGAGATCTCATCCGGAAGACAGTGATACACTTGAACAAGCTCGCGATTGCCAAGACATCGAAGCTCTTTGATGAGTGCAAGACCCATTGGAATGAGCGGGTCAAACAAGCACATCACGATACCTTTCTCGTGGGACACACTTGTGTCCATTGGACCAACGACTGTGTCTTCCAGGGTCATGTCCGCAATCATGGACCAGTACTTCTCGTCTTCACTCTCTTCCTCAGCCTCAAGCGATTGAGGCTGCTGGGTTTCGGCAGCTACTGCAGCAGCGGGAGATTCAGTAGGTTTCGTAGCTTCCTCTTGCTGTGCACGTTGATCGGATGCTTGAGGCGCTTCCGTCGTTTCTACATTGGATTCTTGATTCTTCTCATTTCCTGCGGCAATATCACCATTAAGAGGAACCGCAGCGTCTTCCTGGTACTGTGCTTTGAATGCGACCTCATTCACAGTGAGATTGAACACTGGGGTGTCCATGTGCTCCAGATGAAGTCTGGCGCGCAAAGCCACTTTCCCAAACGACGCATTCAACGCCACAATGCGAAAGGTGACAATGCAGACCAGACACACCATAAACCCAATCATGCATCGCGGCGACAACGAGGCCTTGACGGCTTTATGTCTTGCCAGGTTCATTCGCGCCCGGGTTGTCGGGGAAACGGCACTGTGGCTTGGCAACAAGGACGAAAGTGCGCGGCGGCTCGAGGGTGACGCAGGTTTTCCATTCGCAGACTGTCGCATGAGGGTTCTGTCCACACTTCTTTCCCGCTGAGACTCGCCCAGCCAAAGTCACACCTGTCGGGCACAAGTTCCTTTCGCTTCTGGGTCTCCTCAGTGTGGTGCAGGAAGCAGCTTGAACCCCGTCCTGTCCTATCGTTTGCTCTCCTACGCTTTCGGCTTTTAGCTTTGACTCGTAACCGAGCGTCTCCACTCTGTGACTCTGCTTCAGTTGGCCGTTGGTCAGTGTTGGCGTCCGGCAGGAAGGGAGGGGGGGGGGCAAGGAAGGAGGAGGAGGGCGGAAAAGGTTCTTCGATCGGTTCAGTTCAGCCGCCAACGCCACCGCACCAACAACACGCAAGCCACAGCCAGAAAGGATCGCTCAACGAATTTCTTCTTGATTTCTTTCTTGCCACAGAAAACGTCAACCGCAACGTCTGATAAGTGGAAACTCAACTGGTGGTGTTCCCAAAATGGTCGGCAGCAAAAGAAGAATGCGCGCAACAGCCTTACAAAAATAGACCGAGTCGCCACCCAACAACACTCCCAAAACGCACCAGCAAAACCAACCACCCCCAAGAACCAACACGCGTCGTGGCGACAGCACGCAACCAAAGTACTGTAGCGATCACTCCACAAATTTGATGTGCTGTAGCGCGCAACTTGAGGCGTCCAATGCAAAGAGGAGATTCGAATTGGCTCGATTGGAAAAGAACGCTTGTCGACAGCGCGGTGTGCAACGCAAAACAACCAGCAGCGAGCCAAATGCTTTGCTGCAAACCAGCACACCAAAGCAACGAAACCCAAACACAGAAGATGCCCGTTACCTACAAAACGCGGCCAACCATCACACTCGCAAGTGGCACAACGTACCATTCATTTGGTACAGCTGGCACCAAATCCCCCACCAGGTGTCCTACTGTATGGATCGTACTTGTACAATCCGGTCACCATCATCGATCGGTGGAAATTTTTGAAGAGCAAGGTGAAGCCAAAAGCGCAACGCCAAACGTAATCCACATCAAATTTTGCAGGCGATGGATCCCTACCCGCAGTCAATGACTAGAGCCCTTTCTCTGGTAGAATCGTACGGTACAGCAGCGTACAGTGGAGCTTATAGTGCTGTTCGTGCTATGTGGCAGACACCAACGGTGTGGCGCACATGAATTGTCATCGCTTGATTGGTGTGCGCCACACCATTTGAAGTTACATCAGCTCACAATGGTTGAGATGGGAGAGGTCAGATGCAGTTGAAGGCCGCTGTACAAGAGTCTTCTGCGTACCAAATGGCGATGAAATGCTTGTGGAAGTGGCACAGATCCGAGTCCAACGAGACACTCGTCTGACCAGAAAGTGACACCGACATGCGTCGCATCCTGGGCAGAAACAGCGCTGGGGCCAGATCTCACCTGGTTGGCGGCGGTGCCGGGAGGTCAGGTGGCTCGGATATGGATTGAACAACGAATTGGCGCGCGATTTGCTCATCTCCTGTTGGTTCCCCGAAGGAAAATGCTCCAGAAGCGCCTTGCCATTCACGTAGAACAACTCTCCAAGGTCGTCATCACCCTTGGAGGCGTTGCCACTGCTGGTGTTGGGGGCTTGGGGCACAAACTGCGCCAACGAGCCACACAAGGTGTCGAGATGTTTGAGCATGTCCTTGTTGGTGCTGGACGAGACGACGCTGGCAGCCCACGGCGAGAACGAGTACTCGACTTGGGCCAATTCATACGCCAACCAAAAGCTCTCTTTGTCGCCCCACGAAAACTCCAGAGTGAACCGGGGCTGAGTGATCAAATGCAGCAGCACTTGCATGACACGAGCAGAGGAAGACCTTGACTTGTCGATCAGCACCATGGAAGAATCCTGTTCATGACACGACTTGCGTGCAAATGCGAGTGATTTCTGCAGATGAGGCGACGGAGTGGTTGGTTTGGTCAAGTTGAACGCAGTATACTCGAAGCTTTCCTGTAGCAAGTATAGAGGAGTCACGTAGGTGAACCCCGGGGTGGCGACCTTGTTGCTGGTGATGACTTGACGCCGGGAGGGTTCACGTTCACACTGGTATTAATGGCACCATTGAGGAACATGGATCTTTGGATCACCCGATCGTGGAAGAACAAGGTGCCTGTCCGCTTGTAGAGCTCCATGTCACGCATGTGGGAAGGTTTTTGCATCAAGATTGCATCCGCGTCCAACAGAATCACTTGCTGCAGCGTTGTGTGGTACATAGCGAGTGGTTTGATCCAATAGTTCTAGAATCGAAGCGCTATCTGACGCGTCAAAACACCGCGTTGCTCTAGTTCCGTGCACACGTCAATGATTTCTAGTTTGTCATCGACCGAGAGTAGAAGCTGGCGTGACTCCATCGACATTTCTCTGGTTCCGAAGATTTGGAACCCGATGGCATCCACAATTCGCCAATAAGTTGCAATTCACTATAGAATTGAAGCACCACAGCAACTCTAGTAAGAACGACATCGTTTTGGAACCGGTTCGGAACGCGGTTTTGGAACCTCGAAACTTGGCTTTCTTCTCAATCGACCGCCGGAGTCATGGAAAGGAAGCTTGACCAGCGCTCATTGTTTTCGTCGTATTTCCACTTCAGACAGAAGCAAAA
>JAMFLO010000255.1:0-50150 GCA_027475765.1 Paralagenidium karlingii
GCTGCCAAGCGTGTGCTCATGCTCGGTGGGTCCATCGTGGGTATCGGCGCTGTGGTGATGTTGTTCTTGGTGTTGCTGCTTCGCAACTCGATCTTCCACATCTGGAGTAACGATCCAGTCATCATTGAGATGTGCACGTCCACTTTGTTCGTGTTTGTGATCTGCATTCTCGTGGCGTTTGTGCGTTTCTTACTGACGGCTGTCATGAATGCGCTTTCCATGGCCGATATCAACTTGTGGGCCAACAACATTGCGTCCTGGCTCATTTACGTGCCATTCAGCTACATCATGCCCATTTGGTGGGGATGGGGCCTCGATGGCTTTTGGTGGGCTGATACACTTGGTGAGATGTTCAAGGCCATCATTCTGATCTGGGGTGTGTCGCGTGTGAACTGGAACGACGCGGCCCATCGTGCACAATTGGCCGCCGAAGCCGAAGGCATTGAAGACGACGACGAAGAAATTGAGAAAGAAGAATTGATCGCGTACGAAAATGAAGCCATGGCCGGTCGCACGCCTGAATCCTTCCGCACGCCAAAGACCAACATGTCCACGCCGTCGACTCCGTATCGCACCCCGACGGCTCGTCGTCGCGCGCTTTCGCAGACCCCAACCAGCCAAAAGAAGCGCTCCCTGTCGTCCAAAACGCCACATGTTTAGAGATTGACAAGTTGTCAAAACATGGATTCTTGCGACTTTTCAAGATCGCTTTGTGTTTGTTTCTGAATCTGTTTCTTACACCCGTTTATACACTTTTTGATGCCTTGACGCTTTGTTGTCGTTTTCTCCCACAGATTCTGTTTCCTTACCACGTTTTAAACATCCCGCGTTGTTTTGAAACAGGTTGTGTAGTTGACTTTTTCATGTGGCCCACCCTATCGACTCAACCAGTTTGAAGTTACTATTCCTGGTGAAGTCGACAGGCAAATGGAGAAGGGAGAACGGAGGGGGCCCTGGCTTGTACACGCTGTATGAGCGACTGGGACTGCAAGCAGACATGAGGTGTACGTCAGTGCGTAGTGGGCCAAAATAGATTGCTCTTCTTTGACTTGTCGTTCCATTTGTCGCATCCCAGCGCTTGGTCATCGCGGTGTTCTTGCCGTCTGCGACTGGTTGACGGCCGTGGGGTCATCAGCCAGCCACCCGGACCTTCAACCCGGCAAGAAAATGCTTTGGTAGAGCGATCTCGAGACACCGCGGATCCATTGTAAACCATTTGACACAAACGTAAATGGACAACCCGGCCAAAGAATTGCGCATTCTCTCGCGCTACGTGCCGCGCATTGTGCTCTCCCATTACCTCAGCAAACCCGAAAAGCTGCGTGGACCCGTGCTCACGTCTTTCACGGCGGTCGTCGGCATTTTTGATATCTCGGGGTTTTCATCACTCGGTAGTAAACTGAGCGACGACGAATCCACTCAGATCCGCAATTCCATGACCAACACCACCAACGCCAACAGCATCGCCAATGCCATCGCCATCGCCAATGGGTCGTTTTCAGCCAATGCATGGACTGGAGGAAACAACAGTGGAGGCAAACGACTCGAATCGGCCGTCAATATGGTCAATGAGGAAATGGCACGACAAGAAAACGCGATCGCTACCGCGATCGCCGAAGCCACGTCGTCACTCCAAGCCAATGGGAGTAGAAGAACTGACACACTCAAGCGAACAGCACTCACCCCACCACCAGAAGAAAAGTCGGTGCCTTCCACGCCCACTTCATCGTCGCCCGATGGGAAACCACCGTCTGAAAGTGTTCCAGTTCTTGTACGCAACAATTCCAAACCCCGTCTCATGCAGAATGGCTCGTCTTCAGGATTGATTCGCAAAGATTCAAAAGCTGCGCTTGAGACCCTAATGAACCTGGACGCGTCGTTCACACGCTCCATGACGATCACCGATGGATCTGGATACATCAAGACCGAGTCGAAAAGCCCTAGTCGACGTGGAAGCTCAGCGAGTTCATCATCCATGTTGGCTTCGAGACGCGCTTCCCGCAGTGTCGCCAGCCACGTGTCGGCAGCGCCTCAAGGAATCGCAGTGGAAATGCTCACAACAACTCTCAACCAAACTTTAGAGCCGGTGATTGACGTGATCCTTCGACACAATGGAGATATCATCAAGGTATGTTTGAAGTGTTCATTTCACACGACTTGTCTGACTCACATTCTTGTCGTTCCCTGGTCTGACAGTTTGCTGGCGATGCCATGATCGTTTTGTGGGAGACCGAAGCAAGCTTCAAAGAGGAAACTCCGCTTGGGGTTCTAACATACAGCGCTGTGAAATGTGCACTTGAAGCTCTGATCGCTTTGGAGCGTGTCTCTGGTGGTGAAACAAGCAAACTTGGCATGCACATTGGCATCGGCGTTGGGCGTGTCACTGGCAATCACGTTGGTGGGGTGCTCAATCGATGGGAGTTTTACTTAGGTGGTGAAGCCAACGAGCAAATGAGCTTTGCAGAGACTGATGCCGAACGTGGGCAAGTTGCGCTTTCTCCGCAGGCCTTTGAAGCACTAGCTTCCGTGCGAGATCAGCTGAATATCCAGATGGATCATTTCGCGAAACCGAGTGGGAACATTATCGTAACAAGTATTTCGAGCTCTTCTTTCAAGGTTCGCACTCATCATCCTGTCAAGCCTCGTGTCGACATGATTCCCTTCATTCGTACATACGTTCCTGGCGCTATCTCGAGCTTTCTACAAAAAGGTCTAGCACTGAATTCATGCGTGCGAAACATCACGGCAGTGTTTGTGCGATTGGAAAACGTCTTGAAGATCTCTAATGCTCAGGAGCAATTGCAGACGATCCAAAAAAGTCTTGTGATAATCCAAGAATCCGCATATCGAGTTCAAGGCACGTTACGGCAATTCATCATTGACGATAAAGGCGCAGTTGCGATTGTTGCTGTCGGTCTGCCTCCGTTCTATCATGAAAACAACGGTACATGCCCTCGTGTTTGCCCTTAGCTTTGATTTTCTGCGTGGATTGTCGCTCTAACCGATGGCCATGTGTATGTAGCATTGCGAGGAATCAAGTTGGCATGCTATTTACTCGACAAAGGAATCCCTGCTTCAATTGGGTGAGTCAGACTCTTTGGAAAAGGTGCGTTCGTGTGATATTTAGTCATGTGCATTCTTATGTTCAGAGTTACAACCGGGAATGCGTTTTGTGGTTCGGTCGGCAGTTCGTATCGCGCAGAGTACGCGCTTGTTGGTGACATCATCAACCTTGCCGCTCGGTTGATGTCTGCTGCAGCACCTGGTGAAGTATGTTGTGATGAGCATACCATGTTGGAATCGAAGGACTCTGTTCGGTATCACCCAAGCGAAAAAATAACAGTCAAGGGCAAGTCTGCTATGGTTACAGTATATCGCGTGATGCGCGAGCACATGAAGACTAAACTGGACCCAAATGCACTCTTGGAGTCTGGTCAGGGACTTCCATATGGCCACGATGGGATCGTGGAATCCATTCCGTTATTTGGTTCCAATGCGTCTCGTTCGGATCGGCAAGAGAGTAAGCACCAAGTGCTGTTGGTGGCAGGCAAAAGTGGAACTGGCAAGACCATGTTGTTACGGCATTTCGCTCGACACCATGCTCGTTGTTTTCTTGGTGGTGGTGATTCCCTCGACTGCGCCACGAGTTTTTATGCCTGGATTCCAATCGTGAAGGAAATGCTTTTGCGTACAGTCAAGGTTCCGTACCATGAAGCTGGTTTACTTCCCGATATTCAAAAGCGTGATCATGAAGCCGAAAGAAATCTGCGTCGCTCGAGCTTTTCGCGAACAAGTAGCTTGCTCGGGGTTGTTGGTGATATGCGCTATGAACGGGTGCAAGTGCTCGAGTATCTCGTGCGAAAAAGACGTATCACTGAAGGAAGTATCTCGGTGTTGAACGATATCCTGCCAAACGAGGGGTTCGCAAGCAGTCGTCTCGACATTATGCTGACTGGAGACGATCGAATCACTGCTCTACACAACTTGCTCTTCGAAGTGATTGAAGCGACAAGCGCCAGCAAGCCGATCCTTTTGTTGTTTGACAATGCCCAATGGATGGATACCCAAAGCTGGATTCTTTTTCTTCGTGTTCTGCAGCTCAACCCCAATGTTCATGCCGTAGTGGCGTCTCGGCCGTTGAATCAGGTGGCCCTTAATCTCGAATACTTTGATCAGCTTCAGAAGCTTCCGTACATTGCAGTGTATACGCTCAAAGACTTCAGTTATCAAGTGACGAGTCTGTTTCTGTGTCAACATTTTCAGATCGCCATCATGGACACCAATCTGTTGGATTTTGTGTATGCGCGTACAGATGGGAATCCTGCCGAAGTCATCAAGCTCATGAACTTTATGATTGATGCCAAGTACGTGTGTGTCGATACTGCGCACGGTACCATCAGCATCTTGGCGGATCTCGTCGATTTGAACATGCAAGTACCACAGCACACTCGAGCCAAAGTGATGTCCTGCATTGATGCTCTTGACGGTTTGGGCCAAGTCACGATCAAGATGATCAGCATCAGTCCCGAACCAGTGGAAGAACCTATGCTATTTCAGCTTTTGACACTGTTTTTCACGGCCGATAAGAGCAACTCCGATTCCAATGGCAGGGTGGACGATTTGCGGATGAAATTCTCCAATACATCGTCATCTTCCCATTTGGATGAGCAAATAAAACTCAATGTGGCACAATGTGAAAAGCAAGATGTTCTTCAGCGTGACCCCAGCACCCACAATATCTCGTTCATTTCGGAAGAAATGCGACTGGTCGTGTACGACACCATGTTGCCCTCCCAACGCGAGATGCTTCATACGTTGTATTGCGAGTATCTGATCGAGGTGACCCGTGCAAGACCGCCAGGAGTAGTGCAGAAAATTGCTGCGAAAAGCAATGGAAGAAGTGCCGGGAGAAGTATTGGGCGAAGTACGGGCAGCAACAAAAAACTGAATGCTGCAGGTGCCAACGCAAGCGTGGCGCCGTCTCCACCGGAGAGAATCAAACTGATCAACAGCAAAGGAAGCAGCAGTGGCAAACCAGTGCGAAGAATGAGTCGACAATCGTCCATCGAGAATCTGCTGCGAACA
This sequence comes from Paralagenidium karlingii, assembly GCA_027475765.1. Lineage (NCBI taxonomy): Eukaryota > Oomycota > Peronosporomycetes > Paralagenidium > Paralagenidium karlingii. The sequence goes on from JAMFLO010000255.1 coordinate 5,086, forward strand.
CCCTTTTCGGTCGAGTACCATATCTACGCCGCGTTGGCTTTTCATTTGTCGCGATCCAACAACCCGAAACAAGCACTGAAAACCTATCAGCGCGCAGCAGAAGTTGCCTATGAAGCAAACGAATTGGAGTTTGCAGAGGATTGCGTGCACTCCTCATCCAAGCTTCTTGAAGAATTGGCCAAAGGCATCAAGTTGGATGATATGGAGTATGTGTTGTTGCGTTGCAAGATTGAGTTTCTGCTTGGTGCCATCGAGATTGACAGAAATGAATGGGACGATGCCACTCTGCACATGGAAGTGATTGTGCAGTTATGTCGAAAGCGAAGCCTAGCCTTGCAACCCCAACGTAGTGCTCTTACCCACCGAATGTCCACTTCCTCCATGTTCTCCGTGGCGCCTGCAGCTGCAGCTGCAAATACTCCACCCGTCACATCGTGTCTTCCCCGACTGTTTTCACGCAAGTGGCTTCGAATCCGGAGTCAGGATAACGAGAATCCCCTCAACCAGTTGCAGTTTTATCGCCAACGAGCTGAGCTTTTGATCAAGAAAATCACCGCCGCAAGAGACAAACAAGACGAAATGAGTCGTGAAATTCAGACCATCGCCTGCAAAACGCTTTCCAGCCAACAAATGCAATCATCACCTTCCAAAGCTACCATCTAAGCGCAACTGTGAATAAAATGCATCTGTGTAAATGCAATCAATACGCAAGAAGCGACAACAGCCCCCAATTGCGGGGAGGTGTTGTACAACAATCAAAAATCGCCGCAAACAAAGCAACTAGCTAGCCGGGGAGGGGTCTTCCTCAGGGCCTCAAAGTTGCAGCTCAAAACAAAGCAACATGGCATACTAGTCGCCTCAAGACTCCAGCTTCAGCAAATCGAGAATTGCACCAATCTTGTTCTTGTACTCCAAATGGCCGGCGATCAAGTCGGAGAGATCGACATCCTCAACTCCAGCAACATCAATGGGGCCAATACCAGCGGAATTGAGAGACCAACCCTGTCGTACAAAGGGCAAACGAGTTCAGTTCAACGGCATTTCAACTACAACTACATGCACCGAGTGCGAGCAAACCCCCATCCTACCTGATATCGATACATGAGAGCCATCATCCAGTCGTTTTCAGAGTATCCGTTGATCAGACGTCCTGCAACAACTCGTCTCACTTGTTGCCACTCGTCTTTGTCAACTGGGATGGGAGAGCCAAGCAACACTGCGTGTTCAACGATGCCACAGCAACTGTCGCCCTGGAGTAACGTACAGTCAAACAAGAGCTCTGAGTTCCACGAAAAACGATCGAAGCAATTGTCACACCCACACGGCGATTCAATACCTTGGCTGCCAATTCCTTCAAGCAAAAGTAGATCAAACGTGCTCCCATGCCATATCCAATCAAGGTGACGGGCCGAAGACCGTGTTCACGATGGGATAACGCTTCCGCCAGAAGCTTGCCAGATTCCTCCGAACGAGCCATGACCAACGCCCAGACGTGATCAATGATGCCCGTGAGCTTCAAGAGCGTGCGTGGAATCGCCACGGCCGCAAACAGAGCAGCAAACGCTGTGAGTTTGATGATTTCGTCGTTGGCATACGCAAGTACTTGCTCTTTGGCAAATGCTCGCATGGATTTGCCAAAGCGAATGAGCAGGTCTTGTTCCCAGTGAAGCACATATTGATCTCCCTGTGGGAACCGGTCTCTCCATCGCCATGCGCGTTCGAGTTCATTCGCTTCGGCCTGTGACAAATTGTTTCGGAATTCGTCGTTGGCTTTGATATGTTCCAGCCCCAAGGGATCCGTGTCACGACTTCCATGGTGGATCTTGTACGTGTCTCGCAAAATGCCAAAGAACTCGTCTTCTCGTCCTTTGTATCGGCCCAACACTTGATCCACTTGATCCACTTTTTCTGGATTGCGGTGGCGGTAAAACGCACGTAAATACTCTCGTGAATCCCCCCAGGAACGGCGAAAAGTCTTCGGGCACACGTCTTCTTCATCGATCCAACCGGAGATACACACGTACACGTTCATGCCGTCTCCAGCCGACACCAGATCAAACTGAAAATCACATACGCCTCTGGTACGATTGTCGGTCTTGACGCCCACCACGCCTGCACCTGCGGTGCCAAACAACACGGTCGTCGCTGTGATGCCAGAAGCTGAGCCTACAACAGTTCCAATCGCTGCGCCAGCGCCGCCAAGCGCGGTTAGCGACGCCGCAATCGCAGGAGCAGCCAGGCCGCCCGTGAGCGCAAGCAAGGCACCACCTGTGACGGCCGCAGCACCGATGGTTGCGTTACGTTTCCAATCCCAAAGGGAGCGTTTGGCTTGCACTTTTTCCATGGGGATGCCGGTGGCTTCAGCAAAAAGCGTGCGTCCAATGCGCACTTCTTCGCGTGTGACTTGATGCCACGGGAGATCCAGGCTTTTGGCCAGCAAATGAAACAGTACGCGTGCGCGAGCATCGTAACCCATGGTTTTCACCACGAACCAGATCATTCGGTCCAGCAACAACTCCTTGATACCTGAGAGTTCTTGTTCGTCCATGTCTTCGTCCGAATCGTCCGTTTGGTTTTCTTGTTGGTGGTGGCTTGCGTCATGGGAAAGCACCAGCGCCACAAACGGTTTGGCATCGACCTGGTGCACAGTTGTGTCTCGAGAGGTGGAGCCTGGGGTTCTTGCGGCGGCTTTTTCCTCCAAAACGCTGCTGTGGTGTTGCTGGTTGGCACTCAGAATCGGCTCCAACGCCTCGACATGGCTCTCGGGTAATTGCAGCAACTGAACCGTTACGAGCTTAAGAAAAGTCTTGGACCATTGTTGATGCACGGATCCGTCGTTGACTTGGGTCAGCAAACACGCGCACATGCCGGCCACCCCGCGCCGTTGGGCCACATCCAGAAACGTCACGTCCACTGCGCACTGCATCGACTCTTCTTCTTTGGCTTGTTGTTGCTGGTGCGATGGATCTCTCGAGAGGTCTCGTTCGGGTTGCTCGTCGGTCTTTGATTGTGCACCCGTGGATGAGAAATTGAAGCCGTGAAAAGTGGGAAAACGCCGCCCCAAGCGACTTGCACTCTGCATCTTCAGCAAATGAGCTTGCCACTGACTCACCCTTGGGAGATGGCGCGACGTGTTGCGTGTAGGTTGACCCAAGAAAGTTACAGTACCAACGTGTACCGTAGTAACGATTCGCTCAAAATTGTGGACGCCTCCCGTGGCTCTTCAACTTTCTCTCTGCCATGTGGAGTAGTACTACTGGTACAGTACAGTACCGTTGGGATACCGGTTCAGTCAAAAGGGGTTAGGGGGCCAACTTGGCACCTTTTCAAGATCGCGGTCGCTTTCTGCTCCACGCCACCATCGATCGCCGTCGGAGAGCTCAGCACCTGATGAGTGACAAGGACTTTTTGATCGATGCGGTGGCTCAATTCCTGCAGGCAGACAAGTGGTTGAACCAGGTCAACGGGTTCTTTGAGGAACACTATGCGTATTTCATGGACGCCGAGCGAAACGCTCAAGAACTCACTGGCAACCACGCCGCTTCCAGTCCCAGTGCTAAAGTCAAAGAGTATCGACTGGACCAACATGAGCTGTTTGTCAAATACAAAGACATGGTCGAAAGACTACTGGAACAACTGATTCAGGAACTTGGCTGCACACCAGAAGAATTTGTCGACATTTTGCAACAGAGTGCGACATCGGCCGCCGTTGAAGCCCAAAGCGGCGAACGCATTTTTTTTCTAAAGACCCTACTATCCTTTGACGATTACGAGTCTTTTCATGAAAGAATGTACCAGTTTGGACGAGAAAAACAACAAATGGAGGCCGCAGCGTCATCGTACACCAGCACTGCAACCGACTACAACGAGGCGTCCACGACCCCTGGAGGTTACGAGGATCCAGCAGGATACAGCGACAGCTCGGCGGCGTATTCCGAGTGGGTTCTTCAAGAAAGCATTGCCAATTCCATTCTCGAGTCCTATGTGAGTAGATGAGTGTCTCTGGAATGTTGACACGACAGACGGTTGGGCAAAAATGACTCTGCAAGACTCTGTGTAGAGAACTGGCGAGTTAGATCCTGAACAAATGCATCTCGTGCCATGGGCCGAAGCTCTCATTCAACTCAATCAAGCCGCCACCCAAATGGCTGAAGGTGAGATGTGCCATTGCCATCCTTATTCAACTGACCTTGTGCTTAATGCGGAGTGTTGTGCGATCGTTTCTAGCGAAAGGAGATGATTCCCAAGCAGCTGCACGCTACAAAGAGCTTGAGGATGCGTTGATTCGAGAAGTAGGAGGCCTCTACCTTCACTCACCATGCCAGAGTCTTTTCCGTTCTGTCACCACTCTTCGCTCACAATTTCACTGCATCATAGCGACTCAAAGTGGATTTGATCGTCGCGCAACGGATCGCCGACTCCAACGCCGAAATGAAGCAGCAGCTGCTCAACCTATCAACTGACCTTCGAACTGAAGAGAGCGAGGATCACACCAATGCCGGCGCCACACCGACTGGTGAAGAAGAACTCCAGTCGCTATTCAATCAACTGGACCAGATCCGCGATCATCTTCAGACTGTCAAAACCAAGTGCTTCAGCTACAAAAACATTTCCCACGGCGACATGGATCTCATGTAATGCTGATTCCTCACTGTTGCTGGAAGAGAACCTGAGATTAGTCACCTAACGCTTCTCTCTCTCTCTCTCTCTTTCTCTTCGTGTGCACGCAGTTATCTGTTTCTCAAGGAGAAAGTTCATTACAAAACAGATCTCGTGAGCCAACAAAACGAAATCTCCGAGTTTGTGTTTGCCAAAATCCCACAAGAAGTGGGTTCGTTTGATGTCTCGTGTGATTGGCACATGGTAGTCTGCTGTGCTGATCCATCGTTTTGCTTTTTGGCAACAGGATGCGTCCATTGTGCCTTTGCTGTTGGAGTGGCTTTTGCTCGAAGCTGAAGGGCTTCGTGTGCAGAACCAGATCCAGGACACGCTCAGCGGTGGCGGTGGCGGTGGCGGTGGTGGTGGCAGCTCCAATGGGGCCAACAAGACAAGTGACGAGGAGAGCATTGATCCGCAATTCGCGTGGACGCAGATTTGGGACGAATCGACTTCATCGTTTTACTACTACAACCGTGTGACCATGGAAAGCGCATGGGAACCACCCACCATGGGCTATTGGGATGTCAACAATGAGTTTCAGTATGGAAGTGCATCCACAGAGCAACAAGCCGCCGCCACCACCACCACTTCAAAGAATGAACCGACGGCCGTCGCCACAGAAGAAGCCAAAGCCGATGCCAAGAGCTCCTCCACGGACCAGGTGCCCACGGAAGGATCCATGGAGCGCTCCGTCCAAGCCAAAGAACAGAAAGAACCGGATGAGTTCAAGGTATATTGTGTGGCAATCAGAGCACAACTCTCTTTGACCTGCATCGTTGTTTTAGCAAACAAGGATGAACTGTGTGATTCCATGTGACTTGGCAGTGTCTTGGCGAAGCTCTGGAAGCTGCCACCAAGCTGGGTGAAGATGGAACCAGTGGTCCCAACCGCGAAGAGCTATTACAAATGGAAAGTGCTTTGGAAAAGCTTTCTCGAGACCACGAAGACGAACGCAAACGTCTTGAATTGACGTTTGAGATTGAAAAAGCACGTCAAACCGAAGAAATTCGCAAGCGCAAAGAGAAAAAACGCAAAGACAAACACAAGAAAAAGAGCAAAAAGCCATCCGATGCCAACGGTGACCTAACGTCTTCTGAAACAGCAGACGCCGCCGACATTAGCGCCACTGGCCCAACCCAGGAACAAGACCAAGCCACCAATGAAGAAGAACCAGATGCCAAGTCCGCTGGAGGCGAGAAACGACCGTTGCCCCCGATTTCCAGTAGCAAACTCCCGCCGCTCAGTGTCCCTGCGATGCCGCCCGTTGTCCAGCCGCCTGCAACGGCTCGTCGCGCCATGGAGGACCTGGCAGCCGATGCCAAGCAATCGTCGGGTCCACAAGCCCAGCCGATGGCTCCTCCGGTTGACCTCAAAGCACCGGCTCGAACCCGCATCGATCTCTCAAGTCTTCTCACAGAAGATCATGCCAAGCAGCATGCAGAGATCAAGGCCGCTCGCCAGGCGTTGCAACAAGCCGTCGCCAATGGCACCTTTAGCAGTAACGTTTCGTCCCAGGCATTTCTTAATCCCACGAGTCTGAGGTATCTGACGGAGCACATGGTCTTGAAAAAGCCCGCAAGTGGCAAGCAGGAAGGGAGCGGAGACTCGCTGGCGATCGAAGAAGCTGATGCAAAAGACTAGAGAGAGAGAGAGAGAGAGAGAGATGGGGGGGCAAGAATTGAAAGATAGCGGACTCAATCGCCAGATCTGCAAGTTCACTTCATTTCACATAGGAAAAAAAGAAAGCTAGATCCGGAGTCCTTTGGTCTCTCGTGGGTAACTCACTCACTTGGGCTTTGGCTTGAGATCGGACGGGGCAAAATGGGTCTGTGTCGTGGTGACGTAGCCATGGTTTCTTTCTCTTGCCGCTGCGTATTTGCGTTGCTCCAGTTCGCGACTAAGTCGACGCACCTGGTCCTCTTGCTGTTGGTTTGGTGCCGTATTCGTCAACCCGCACGACGTGGACGTCGTCGCAAACGCACCAATGGCCAGAGACGAAGGCCGAAAACTCTGTTGGATCTCGTGGCAGGTCGGTGCCGTCGCGAGATTGCCGTGTTTGAATAGTAAATTGTAGGACAAGCCACCGCGCAACAACTCGCGTTCGACCAGTTGATGGCTGGAAGTGGTTGCCGGGTCAAGCTTTGCCTTGCACTTGTCGGGCATTGCACGCGGATCCATGTGGCTGGCGTGGCTCTCACTGACCGTCGTCAGGGGCATTGCGCGGCTTTTGGCTGCTAGCGCACCACCGATACGATCTTCCACATAATTGCCTACTTTGACGCCGGACGAAAACGCATTCTTGTGGCCGCAAATGCCATATCCACTGGAAGCGCTCATTTGGGTGTGGACTGACTTGTTGGGGCAGCGAGCGCTGTGCTTGTTCTTTCTTCAATTACTGGCGTTCTTTGTGTTGCTTGTTGCGCGATGGGACCCAGAGGAGAACTCGGCAGCACAAGGTCTGATGGTCTGATGCAGCCCAGAGTTATTTTTGTGCGGTTGGCCTCTTCCAACGAGCACTGGTGAAGACATCCTTTGGTTCCATCAAATCCTCTGCGCCCATGCCGACGCCCACACCGACGCCTACGCCAGCACTAGTTGAGAGCTGAAAGGCCCGAAGACCTCGACAACAGCGCACCATGCGAATCATCCGTTCCATAACCAATCTCTTGGTCTTCGGATTCCCATAAAGAGGGAAAAGAGACGGTCAGTCGCAGAGCTCACAGTTCATCACATCCATTCTCGGACGACCTCCAACGCCTTTTTTTTCATTGAATCCCCGTCATATTCACTCATCATTCTTTGCCCCCTGCCCCCCCCCCCCTGTTTCTTTGCTTTGACAGCGACAACAACAACCAAAAACTAATTGTTTCACCCTTCTTTATGAGTCCTCCCCGGCTTGAGATCATCACGCCTGCTGGCAAACCAGCATCCTCGCGACCTGCAGCAACGTTTGTAAAACGATTGCTCCACACAACCACGTGAATCAAACTCTTGCCCTCATCCAACCTCTCAACCTTTCTTGCGCCTCGACCTGTCGTCGTCGTCATCGTCCACCTCCACCTCTAGGGCGATTGGTACAAAAAGATCTTGGAACTTCCTTTCTGGGTCATGAACGGCACCGTTTCCACCACTTGCAGTGCTTTCCATGGCTTGATCTCAAACACGTAGGTGACCACCCGCGTGCCTGGACGCAGCTTTTGAGCCAACAACGAGCCCATTGCTTCATGCGGCAGGAAAAACAGCACCACCACGTCGGCGCACCACAAATCCGCTTCCAGCCAGTCGCCATGGACAATCTCAACGCATTCCTCAAGCCCCTGGGCCGCGATTTGCCGTCGACACTGGTGCACCAATGCGCCATCCAGCTCAATGCCCAGCGCTTTGCCGAGCTTCGGGGTTTGGCGCATGGCCTCCCAAAGTATTCGGCCGTCGCCGCTGCCAATGTCCACCAGCACTTCCCCGGGCTGCAGCTTTGCCAGCGACAGCATCGCGTCAATGGCTTCGTATTGTGCAGGCACAAACGGCGACCAAGCTGTTTGGTTGTCCCATTGGGACCGCATACACAACAACAGGACATTGCACCAAGTGAGTGATCCAGATGATCATGGCGTCAAAAACGCCTCAAACTACATGGTTTTCATGCGAGAAACAGGCAGAAACCACTCACGAAGTCCTTTTTTGACGCGTTGCACGTGGATTTCCCTGCTTTTGCGTCCTCGAAACACCGCTTGGAGCCTTCTGACGCCACTTTCCACTTGCACCCGATGAATCTGCAACTCGGACAGCGTGGTCATCTTGTCATTCCGCTAATGCTGGCTGAAAAGATCGAAACTGGTGGTGTGGGCCACACCATCAGCCACACCACACCACTCAAACGGCTTCACCATCAGTTGCTGGGGAGCGTTCGGTTGATCATGGAAGCGGCAAGTGCTTCGCCTGTTTTGCCCGCCATGGACACGTTTGCGCAATGGCTGGAGCTGCATCGCGCGCAATTGGACCATTACCGGGTGCCGTCCAAACTGCACCGAGCGGTCTTTGACTGTACGCGCCAGGAAAAACCTGCCAAATTGGCCGATTGGGCCAAATTGGACATCGACAGCCGACGCCTCTGCGCCACCAAGGATTGGCCCACAGAGAGTTCTGTGTGTGAATTGCCGATTCTATGGGTATTCTCGAGCGTTGCTGATGCCAAAGAGCAGTTGCTCCATGATGCCACGCTTCGAGACGCCATGGTGCGCGTCATCCAAGCGCATCAACAAGCCCATCAGAGCGACGAGCATGGAAGTGGGGATGCCATGGATGGAGATTCGTTCCAAATCGACCAAAGCAAGCAACAACAAGTGGATTTTGTGGTGCAAAAGCTGCATTTGGTGGCATTTTCCATCCGTTTGGGAGCGAAATCGAGTGAAATGCGCCATTACGTGCTGGACCATGTCGGCAGCAGGTGAGTGGGATGGCTTTGCCTCGCTTCATTTGTGGTTGGCGCAAATTGTTGTGCTCACAGCCTGCTTGTGCACAGTCTTCGAGAAGCCCAGGCGTTCAATTTACAAGTGATTCCGTTCTATTGTGAGTCTTGCTCGCCGTCTTGATGTATGCTGGGTGTCGAACTGAGTGGACTCCTCTGGTGTCTATGACAGGCATGACATCCCAACGCTTGTTGTCGCTGGCGTGGCCACTGGTCGACATCCAAAGTGGCCAAGAGCTTATTCGTCCGCATGCCACCAAAATCTCCATGATGGCTCTTTGCAAGAAAGATTACTGGCAACACCGCTACGAAGGCGAAGACCAGTACGACTGGTACTGCGAGTATGCGCATATGCGCAGTGTCCTGAAGCAGTATGTGCCGCATGAAGGGGTCGTGTTGGTCGCTGGCAATGGCACCAGTCTGTTGCCCGTGGAAATGGCCCGCGACGGGTATCAACACGTGTTTGCGATGGATTTCGCGGCGAATGTGGTGCAGAAAATGCGGCACAAAAGCAAATTGAACAACTGGCCCGACGCCGTCACCTTCATGGAGAGCGATATGACCAAAATGGTCGAGTGGCCGAACGAGTCGATCGATTGTCTGCTGGACAAGGGTTGTCTGGACACGATGCTGCTCAAGCCCGAGACCGAAAGCGGCTGGAAGCAAGTGTCCATGAATTCTCAGGATGATTTGAGTGATGCCCGACGCTGCATGAGCGAGGCTGCGCGCATTCTCAAGCCCGACGGAGTGTTTGTACTCATCACGTTTGGCAGTCCCAGCAACCGCATCGAATTGTTTGAGTGGCCGACGCGAGAAGACCAACAAGCTTCGCATCGCAGAGCACAAGACACACCACCAGCCGCTACAATGCAATGGGAAGTGCTGCAGTGTCTGGAAATGTCGCCGCAACAAGAACTGAGCAATTTCAACTCGCGTTTTTACTTGTTTGTGGCGCAAAAGAAAGTGTTGCCGCTCAGTAACTAAGTTATGAAGTGCAGTAGAACCAATAGAAAAGCGCCGACCTCATGTAAAGGATCGCCCAATCAATGAGCTATTGAACCACGCGATCTGATCGTGAAAGGTCGCGACGGTTCGACACTTCCAAACGTTTCTTTTTTTTGCATCAATGGACTGCAAAGCGCCAACGCCGGTGCAAGTCGCATCGCTTGGGGAACTGTTAGACCAAGTGATTCTTGAAGAGCCACAGGATGTGGCTGCTCCACATCAACAAGAGAACGAGTCCGAAGGCTCACGAGAAGAGCAGGAAGAGATTGACCCGGAAGAGTACCTTTTCGAGTTGGTGCACGACGACGACCTAGTCAAATTCCGTCAGTTCCTCAGTGACCACCCGACCTACCCCATTAACCACCGTCACGTGCACACAGGAAGAGCACTTTTGCATGAAGTCTGTGTGCGGAACCGCCGCGAAATGCTCAAGTTGCTTTTGGAGATGGACGATCTGTTTCTGCAGCAGCCCACGCGATTGGGCAGTGCCTCTGCGTTGCACTTGGCAGTCGACAGCGATCATCGATTTGTCGTGTTTTTGCTGTTGAGCCATGGTGCCGACCCCCATGCAAGAGATCACTTTGGTGCCACGCCGCTGCACTACGTCAAGTCGGTCAACGTCGCCAAACTGCTATTTCAGTACGGCGCTCAAGTCCTGGTATACGATCAGGTGCGTCGTACTGGAATCACTTGCTGACTCCCTCACTTGCGCAACTTCTCGATCTAACGAGCATGATACCGTGCTCGCTGCATGTAGAAACGCCGTCATGTGTTGCAAGCATTGCAGCGGCGCCAACCAGTGGATGGGGAGAAAACAATCAGCACTGAGTTGTTCAAACTCGTGCAGGCGCATGCCGAGCAAGAGTACAAAGCCAAAATGCTCCAAGTGCGCCAGTTACGCAAAGACCCGGATACACTTTCTTCCTCTTCTTCCTCTCCCAAAGTCAAATGAACACTCGTGAGAAGTCGCCAATTGTTGAAGTGACGGAATCCTTGATGGAACAACTGCCAAACCCCAAGGATTGCTCACCTCTCAACACCAAACAACAAAGAAACACGCTGGCGCGGCGGTCACTTTCTGAACGACACTTGATGATATACCCAAAACTGTTGGTGTCTTCGCCTGTTGTACGCCTCCACATCAGAATCAAAACTCTATCGTCGAGGCATGGTACCAAACTTGGCAAAATCTCCGCCGAGTTTGATCAGCATGTCGTTCCACAAGTACTCGGTCGCACTGAAAGCCCAGGAATGGGGCGCATGCACGGCGATCCACACGCCTAGTTTCATTTCTTCCTCCAATTGGCCCGGACGCCAACCGCTTTTGCCGCCGATAAACACCACGTCTTGTGGCTGCATGCGATTGTCTTGAACTGCTTTGACCGCCAACTCCAGATTCATGCCGAGGTACACCACATCTTCAGGCGCAGGGTTCAGCACCGGATTGTTGAAAATGGATCGACCGCCGATTTCAGGATGGGAATGGAGCATCTGTCAGCATATATAGGAACACGCAAAAGCCTACAGGAGTGAGCACAACGACTGGTTGTTGACACGTCACTCTTTGTCAAGTGATTCGTACATAGAGATCGATGCTCTGGCGCGGAAGCATGCTAGCGCGCATCTCCGCGCTTGAGCCCTTGTCCGAGAGAATCGGGCCACCTGTGCGCAAATGGTTGCTGCCAAATAGTTGTAGCATCTCGTCGGTGACTTGATCCGAGGTCACCACAAAGGACGTGAGCGGTCCCTTGGTACTGTTGTTGATGATCAGACCTTCAACAAAGCCCTTCGGGGAGTAGTCGGTCAGAAGAATCACGGCGCGCGCAAATGGCGGTGGCATCATCGGGTGCGCAATCAACAGCACGCCTGGAGCCAGGTCTCTGGGTACGCAACACGTAAACACATCAACTGTCAAGTCCGCTCGTGATCATGCGTCATCACAACATGGCATCCCAGAGATCTCGTGGGAGTACTTTTCTTACTGGGCTAAACGAACTTCGCGTTTGGAAGACTCAGAGCACTCGCTGTCGTTGCTTTGGCTTTTGAAGGACGACGACGGTGAAGCCTCTTTGTCGCTATGAACGTCCCCTTTAACTGCTGGATCTTCACTTACATCGCGTTCGGAGCAAATGCCGAGCTTTCGTGCAAGCTCCAGACGATCATTCAACGTGCCAAGTGCTCGAAACCAGCCGTCCAATTGCTCGCTGTGACGACATTGCTCAAAGCCGCGTTGGATCAGCTCACACATGGAGGAAGGATTGTCTTTGTTGGTGCCTTGAGAGGGCCAATAGAAACCCGACGGCGGATACAGTCGGTCACCGCGTAAATACGCGTCGTACAGTCGTAGCACCAGCGAAGTCGACGATGAGGAAGCGCCAAACAGCGACTGCGCGATGAAACGATTGTGGTGGTGCCAAAAGCACTCGGCGCTTGCTGAAGCTGCAGACTGGGGCGACTCGGTGGCACAAGATGGTGGTTTGCGACGCTCTGAACGCGTTTTCTGGTGGGAAACCGGCGGATGCAGCAAACTGGACGTCATCAACGCGCGAAGTTGTGGGTTGGCATCGAATTGACGGCCCAAATCCATCAATTCCGCGAACAATTCCCGTGCCACTCGGCTCTTGGGTGGCGGCATCTTGAGGACTTGATCTGTAGCACTGTTCGCACTCCAATCGCAGATCGCGAGGTGGGCCACACCATTCCAGGCACACAAACTGGTAAATAGCGTGGTGCACCTTACTTCCGGAATCCTTTTCGAATATTCACAAACTGCAACGTTTGCTGCTCCATCACTTTGTTTTTCTATGAACCGAACCGACACCAAACAATATTCAAACAATATTCGCTGAACCGTAACGGTTTGCTTTTCTTTCTGTCGTGGTGGGGTTTCAGTTTTTCAGTTGGAGCTCAGGACGTTGCCGTTTGACGTTTTGTTTGCGCACTCTAGTTTTGATCTTTCTTGTTGTTCTTTCGGGGGACGGAATCCAACAGCAACATGTAACTGTCAGCACGAGCGCATCCTCTTGTGATGTGACGTTTGGTGGATTGACCCTTTGGTAAAACCTGAACCAAGAGCAAACTGGATCATGGGATCGTGAACAGTTGGCAGGCAAGTTGATTAACGATCTTAAAGGCCACAAGTGCGTTGCTCATGGAGCATTTGCATCTTATCCGGTTGGCTGTTTGCAGTCTGTCAGCTGATGTGGATGAGTCCGATTGATGAACATTCAGGTCATACCGGCTGATGTAGGAAGAGCAGTGCACTGTAGATGCCACTTGCTACTGTACTTTGATAAAAACAGCATGTGAGCATCCAGAAAAAGCTTCCCCAGTAGTTCAACAAGAAGAAAACGCGGGAGATGTATCATGCGCTACAAATGGGTATGGCTTGCATCCACAGAATGGATTACATGGGATGACCAAGCTTCGGCTGGTCTGTCGATCTGAAATGGACTTCAGCTGTGTGTAGCTGTTGCCGTCAAACTCAGCATTATTAAAAGGGTGCTTCAACAAACGGCTGCTCATCTTGCCTTTTACGCAATCTGGAACACACAATTTTGGGCAGGGATCCGCACCTGCATTACTGTATGTTGCAGTTGGAGCATTGACGAGTAGGGGTGTCGGTCAAGCGACAATACAGTAGTTGGCCAATCAGAGCACGTTCTGGAGCAACATTTAGTGTGGTGCACGTGACTTTGGGACACCTGCCATCTTTCTTCTTTTTTTTCACTTGCGAAACCCGTGGGAAAAGGCGTCCTGGTTCTGGGCTTTTTTCTTCTTGTTTTCTTTGTACCTGCCACCCCTACCCACGAAGACATTTGGCACGTTGAGGTTTGCAGGCTCACACACATTTCAGTTTGGCTCATCAACGCGCACCGCTCGCTTGCGTCTTTATCGTAATTTCGCTTACAGTTCAACCAACGAGAAAGCTTGTGGGCTTGTTCATAGTGGAAAGTGGTCCTCTGCCTCCCTAACGTGGGCACAAAGCACAGAGGAAAAAGAACAAAAGCGAAAAGCCAACTGCGCAGCTTGTGGGGCCTTTTGGGTTGGTGGAAACTTTGGGACTGCAGTTGGGGACTTGCAGAGCAGCGCGAAAGCGGAGAACAAAAAAACCCATTGAGCAAGCAAACAGCAACTGTCGAGAACCCACAAGAATGCAGACAACGGAAAGCCCCATGGAACTGGAGCTGGAGACACGAGACGGCGTGTGCCTCAACAACACGAGCGTGATCACCTCCAAGACCCGTGTGGCGTTGCAGTTTTTCTGGCAGGGATACGAGGCCTACGCCAAGCAATGGCGAGGGGAAAACTTGGTCCCTTGCTTTTTCAATAGCCAAGGCGATCTGGCCGGCCATGGCAATCTGGCAGCCGAGTATGTGCACATCATGCCGTTGGAAGAAAACCGGCATCGCACCATTGTCAATGGCGCCAAAGTGCAGATCGTGTCGACGCGAACGGGCGAGTTTTTGAGAGGAACCAGGGTTTCCAAATATCTGAAATGGTCCAAATCGCGGGATTCCCAGACCATGTTTTGGGTGCACTCGTTTGACGGCAAACCGTTAAGTGTCACCTCCAAGTTTACACTTGAAAGCTGCTACTGGCAGGGCCATCAAGTGGGGTTCACCCAGTCGTTTCCGCTGGGTGGATGCCGCGAATTGACCAAGGCTATTGGGTTTTTGACATTGGAAAAGAAGAAAAGCCAAGCACCGCTGTTGTTTCCGATCCGATTTCGCGCAATGCCCCAGGACTGGCGTGAGGCCAATGCCAACGCGTCCAACATGTTGGACGAAGGAAGCATCGCTCAATTGTCAACTGCTGTGGTGTCCCCGAGTGAATTGGTGTTTTACGATGACAGCCAGCGCTGGGATCGCGTCAGTGAGGATTTCCCGGTTGCTAACATGCTGTCCCCCGAGGCCGATCCGACGCGATCCACTTCACCACGCAACATGCCTGCGCCGGAGAGCTGTCCATATTGCTATTCCTGCTACTATAGTCGAAACGCTTTGATGGACCACATCCAAGACGAACATCGCGATTGGCTGGAGCGCGTACCCATGCCGGGTGCGTATTGTGTGCAGTGTGGGCGACGCAAAGTGGACAATCGTTGTCCTCGCTGTGGTGGCGTTTGAGACTAAGAAGCAGGAGCAGAAGCGGGATCGAAAGTCGAAGACGGAACAGGCTGAAGTGGAGGGGACTACGACAACGACCAGCTCTTTTTCACCGCGTACAGCCTGGGTTGGTTAGTCGTGGATTTGAACATTTTTGTGTAGTGTCGTCGCAGTGCAGTGATGTATTTATTGGGCAGGTTGTGTGTTGTGTATTCCTATTTGGTTCCCAGCTCTTCTCTATGTATTTTGTGCTTTAATAGCAGTGCGATTCCGTTTACCCTGGTGGTTGAAGCACTTGTGAGAGAGATCCAGCGCGCGATTCAGTTGAAATGTTGCCTGGAGCCATTGCACTAGGTTCTCAAGAACATCAAAGATGTTGGGATGGGTCCATAGGAAACGGAGTACGCTGCAGGTGCAAAGATCTCATCATGTTTGCAAGGGCGGCAGTTATAGAAGGTGAAGCTCGATACATTTTGCGTGGCAACTGCACATGGAATCAGACAGGTATTCGAATGTGACACGCCGGCACATCTCCACAACAACAAGAGCATCTCATCCAAGCAGTCAGTTCCAGTCAACCAAGGAGGTGCTGCTGTTTCGCTCGCGTCAAGTGGGTGGCACTGTGTCTGTCAGTCAGTTGTTCTTGTTCTCTCGCTGTGAATTGCGTTGGTGCACCACCCTGAGATGGGATCTTCCCTCAAATGAGATCTACACTTCCATGTGTCCGATCCACAGCAAAGACAAAAACACTCAGAATCTTGGCTTGGCGAACTCACTTGGCTCGAGTCGTTTGTCCTCTTGTGCTGAGGCGGGTTGGCTGGTCTCTAACCAAGTTTCAAAGATCACGGTCGCTGTTTACTCTGCTTGCCAATCATCTCTCATCTCTCCAATCCCTTTGCTGATGCTTCATGGTTGGAAAGCCCAAGGACCAGGGTTGCTACTTCACGACCCGAATTGCAAGTTGAGAGCAAGCGTGTGTGGATTGTGTGTATCGTAACCCCACCATCACAGTGAACGTGGGTTGCTGTTGGTATGATCGACAGGGCGATTGACCAGCACCCAAACCAGCCCCATCCTGTTCACCAATGAGCAACCAGTCCTAAAGTTTCCTTCAGCTCAAGAAGCCGACCGTCACCACCACCAAACAATGGAAAACACGCCTGAACCAGCTGCCAACGCTCAACCACTCCTTGGCAAATCTGGCAAAAAGATTTGCTGCTCGTGCCCCGACACGAAGAAGGCACGCGATCTCTGTGTGGTGCAAAACGGTGAAGAAAACTGCGCGGCGCTGATTGAAGCGCACAAGGAGTGCCTGCGCGCCGAGGGCTTCAAGGTCGAATAAGCAATGCTTGCCCACCGTTTTAGATTGTTTTTGATCATCACCTCAAAAGAGAGCCTAGACAAACCAGCAATGGCAATGTGAGAGATCAACAGCTTCGCTCTCTTTTGGGGTTGTATATTTTGCAATATACCCGCGCCATTTCTTCTACACTTTGTTTCCGGGTTTTTCTGGTCCTGTTTACACTTTCAGATCAACCGCATCAAGCTGTCCAGCCCGTTGGCGCCTCTGGCTGCACGAAGTTGCGCACGTTCTTCTTTCGTTTTGGGTTTGGCTTCGATTTCTTCGTCGATCGGAATGCCACCACTCACAATATACAAAACCATGCGTTGACGATGGAAACGGACATGCTTCTGGCTAAAACTCAATGGCAAGTCGCGGGCTAAATAGTCAGCAAACATGCACGTGAACACGCCACAATCCGAGCCATTATTCTGTTGTGGTGTGTCGGCTTCGGTGGGCACAAGCGTCCATTCACTCGGATCAAGCGTTTGTTGTTTCTTGTGTTGGGATTCATCCTGAAGGTATCTATCATGATGCAATTTTGAATAAGACTTAGCGACGAGCCCAAAGACGCACCGTTTTGGTGGATGCATGGTTATTTATACAGTACATACTTCAAAAGCGTTTCGAGACAGCGCATGCCAGGACCACACATGGAGTCATAGTATTGAATGCGCTTCTCTGTCATGAAGATCACGGCGAGACACCAATGGGTCTGCTCAACAACAGGAGCGACACACAAGTGATCCATTAGTCTTGGGATCCATCCATGGTATTGACATCCATTCGTGTTGTTCTTCACGTTCTCTTACATTTGAGATGTTGACTGGAACAAACACTTTGTCCATCGCAAACAGATCAATCTAGGCAGCATATTACACGATCAGAGCTTTCGTCTTCGGTACAACGAATACCAACTAAGAAAGACATGAGCTCACCTTGCGTGTCCAACGGCGCACATTGATGAAGTTGTATCCGTTTTCCGACACTTTTTCATAAAAGAACGAGTTGAAAAAGTGGCTCTTTCGTTCCAAAACACCGGCTTCAACCAGCGCATCGTCCCGCTCTTTGAGTAGTTGGAACCAAAAGTTGATCAGCTAAGCAGCATCCAGCGATTCTTTCAGCGTAACAAAAAACAACCGTCACGGTTGCTTCATGATCATGATTGCTCCGAACCTCATCGTTCAGCCATTGCAATGGCAGCAATCGCTGAAAATCGCGACGACGAAGATCGACATTGAACTTCGATACCAACACGTCATCGCTCCCGCCTTCCAGAACTGCGTCGACAATTTGTTGACACTCAGGCAAAAGCTGCGGTCCTTTGACGTTGAACACCTCTTCCTCATGGGTCTCTTCCACCATGTCTTCCAGTTCTTCGCTCAAAACTTCATCAATCAGAAGCTGTCGAGACAAACGACAACTCCAAGTGTCAGACGGGTATTACATCTCTGAGGTCAACAAAGCAGTGTATTCCTCACGGTGACTTCACGAAGCGCAAAGTTGGTTTCCACCAGGTTCTCCAAAGAAGTTTCTTCTCGTGATATCCGCTGCTCACGGAGTTGCTCTGCACAGCATCGTATATAGCAGCATATAGCGATTAGTCCTCCTCCAATCACCCATAAGGCAGGCAGCCGTGCCTTCGATCTCGGCGATTTCGTCTTGCACTTTCGTTCGGAACGGTTTGCCCAGGCCATACGGCATCACTTCACGGCTCTAGTCATATCCATATCCATGTCTGGTCAGAAATACCACCATCGTGGAAGTGGATGCTGCCGTGTGGCTCGATGCAATGAAAGTCTCACCATGCGATCACTGAGTTTCTTGATCGAATCATCTGTTGTTTGTCGTTTGATGGGTTTCTCCATGTTGGTGGACAAGTTTTTCGTTCGCAACATGCGATGCAAACGATTCGCCAGCATGCGATTGGTCTTCTTCATGTCCTGCACGCAGAGGTTGGTGCGCACCCCAAAAGCGTCCATTTGCTGTGCATCTTCCTCCAGGTCTTCTTGTTGTTCTTCGTCTTCTGGATCAAACACATTGCCATAGTCTTCTTCGTCCACTTGCCGCAATTGCGCAAAAAACCATCGCCGACTCGCCAAAGCCGAGCGATTGCGCAAATCACTTCGTGGCAACCTTCCTCTCGCGGTTGCACTGGCTAATTGTAGTCGCTTGTTGCGGCTTCCAAGGCGCTTGCTTTGGATATTGTTGCGGGAGGCGATTTGCATCATTTCATGGGTAGCTTCGAGTCCAAAACAGGACGATGGTTGCATTAAATCCACAGGGTAATCGTGCACTACCTGAGTGCTGAAGCCGACCGCATCAGAGACTCGGTGTTGATAGCGCCATTTGTCCATCTGAACAGCCCATTCCTATCCGAGAAACGCATCACAGCCCTCACTTTCAGCCATTGATCCATTAAAACATTGAAGCATCGATTCAGCCATTTGGGAGATCAAAAGAAGTTCTTTTGTCTCGTTGCAAAAAGCCACCAGTTTACCATTCTTGACGAATTGCTTTTGGTATCGCACGACAATGATCGCTTTCGACATACAGGATACGGTACTCATTGTATCGCAACAATACCGTTGGTTACCGGTGCGTTGTGGATGTGGGACGAGGGGTTGAACGGGGGAATCATGGAGGATCCGATGTAGCACCACAAAACAACTCCACTTCTCCTCCTTAACGCTAACAATCACTACAACTACACAATAAATACACACTTGTTCCTCTTATGATGTCAACGCGCGCGCAACCATCGGATGCTGCAGCAACTCTTCAACGCCGAGCCGCGTGCCTGGATTCTTGTCGAGCAATCGGCGGATGAGGTCTTTGACTTCTTCCGAAACGCCCGACCAGACACTGTGATGAAACGAGACTTCTTCCGTGCAAATGCGTTGGATCACTTGTTCTTCCGTGGAAAAACCACTGTCGTCAAATGGATGACGACCACACACCAAGATGTACAGGATGCACCCCAAGGACCACATGTCCATGGCTGAAGACATTTTGCCGCCGCTGAGAGCTTCAGGGGGCCAGTAGCAGCGGGTTCCAGAAAGAGTCATGATGTCTTCGTCTTCCTCGGCCATTCTTCCAGCAGAACCAAAGTCAATCAGTTTCACACGAAAGGTCCTGCCATTGCTATCACTGTCACCACTCGGATCATCTTGCTTTTGTCGTTTAGAGCCTACCAACAGCACATTTTCGGGCTTGAGGTCGCGATGCACCAGGTTGTTTGTCTTTAGAAAACTCACGGCAGACGCCAACTGTGCTACAATCTCCAGCGCATTTTGCTCAGGAAGCCGGCGATTCCGCTGCAGGCAGGTAAACAGGGATTCTCCTTGAATATATTCTGTCACAATGTAGTGGAATCCATCGTGGGAGTACGCGCCCGAGTAGCCAATGATATTTTCGTGTCCACCAAAAGCTTGCAGTTGGTGTAGAGCCTGAATTTCTCTTTCCACTTCTCGTCGGTTGTCGTTGATGTCCTGAATCATTTTCACCGCCACCAGTGAGCCGTCTTTCTTGTTGACACACTGCATGACCATACCAAAGGTTCCGGATCCCAGTAAGTGCTTCGAGTCGTAGTCTTCATCAAAATACGACGAGGAGATCAGGGATTCACAGGAGTCAGAGGTGCCATCGTGACAGGAGGTGTTGGTCGTCATGGCGTTGTGGTGTTTCAAGTCGTCGTCATTGGTGTTAAGGATTGATTCGCATGTCGTCGACTGGTTCTCTAACTGAGAAGCAATCGCCAGCGCCATCGTGACCGCAGCCAGCCCCGTCAGCGCCAAATCATTGGACAGTTCTTTTGTCGTGCGGCTCGCTGGGTCCATGCGCGAGAGAGCAGCGGTCGAATGCTGTCGTCGGGTCAACTGAGCGATGGCCATGCTGCTACCTCTGTCGCTACCACCAGAAATCCCACCCGGGGACGCATTCACGACCAGCAACTGACTGGGTCGCCATGATACTCTCCAGACGCTCAGAGCGCCACTCTTTCCACCGAGTGCGCGCAGTCCTCGCATGACAATCTCCGGCACAGTATACACAACTCAAGGGGTTTCGCGCTTCTCGTTGCTTCTTTCTCTGTGTGTCTACTTCTTCTTCTTCACAGCCTGAGCCAAAAACGCAGATTGCTGTGCCATTTGGGGCCGTCACTTGCAGCCAAAGTGGTGCGACTCCAAGACCCCAACTGGCAACATGCAGTATGACATTTAAACCTACCCCCGCTTCGCTGGACAAGGAACAGTAGGATTAAAATTGTAGCCATTGATTGGCCAAAAACCATTCCAGAAAGGAACTAAACGGATTTTCTTCGTCACATGTTGTGGGCAACTCGCCAGCTGGAGGAGTTTTTTTGAAGAAGCGGATGACAAGCAAGCAGATTGGCGTTGACTTGTGAAAAGCAGGTGGTGATTGGGCTGTGCTGTCATAAGTTCCTAGGCAACTTACAAAGCATCAAAGCTTCTTCTTGTGCTCAGCTGAGCCAAGATGAAGCAGATCCCAACTGGGCTCCCATACTGTACTGTACCAATAGACAGCGAGAAAGCGGTTAGGTGATGTGGGGCGAAAGTGGCAATTCGGAATTGGCGGATTCTTCCCACAGAACTGGCCAATTTACTCCAAAACCTGCTGCACTCTGTGGGACAGTGGAGGGATGGCAGGTACTGTACTGGTACCGATATTGTACCGTATTGGCAATGGATGATCCAATGGAGCATATGGGACCAGACGGGATCAAATGTGGTGGGATCTATTCAAGCTTTCTTTTATAGTTGCTGCCTAATACTTGGACGGAGAATTTGGCTGGCCGCTACTTGCACTACTACTACTACCACTGGTCGAAGCTGGTGCGCCACCTAACACGTATTTCAACATGGACGATGCGCCATTGCTGAGCGACGAAGCTACGTTGCTGACGGTCGAACCCACCGACAGCATGCCCTTGGACATGGTGTTCTCATTGGCATGGGCGTGCACAAAGTCGCTGAGTTTGAGACCAATGCGTTCATTCAACTTGCCTTCCATGCGCAGCATCAACGCCAAAGCCGCTTCGTCATCGGATTGACCAGGAAGAAATCGCTCAATGACAAACGCTTCCAGGTCACTTTGGGTGTAGTTAACGCCGAAATCCGTGATCTCCGGGATCGCCTTGACCACTAGTGTCAGCAAAATCATAAACAGACTCACGTGCCGTCGGAGACAGTTGAATGCAATCACACACAAACTCTTGAATTGGTCATACTGAAGCGTGTGGGTGCCGCCAAGGGCATCAATCATGTCGCCATCCACGCGCATGGGCGGCTGTAACGGCTTGGGGTCTTTGCCCAGAATGAATCCATAGTCGATATGAAACAAAATGCCGTCTCGTGTGAGCATAACGTTGTCCGCATGGCGATCCCCGACGCCCAACAAAAAGGTGATCACCGTGTACGCCGCCAAAGAGTCACGATATGAACTGGAGATTTCACCCAATGTTCGATGACCGTTGTACAGGTGCAAAAAATTCATAATGTTGCCGTGTTTGTTGATGATCGAGCGCAAAGTCTGTGCATTTTCCACGATCTCAATGAGTCCATCAAAGCTGCTGGTCGGCACAACTCGGTAAGTGACCAATGGAATGTCGAGTCGGGTCTCCTGCTTGAGAATCACATACATGACGTTGATGATGTTTTGTACGATGGCATCTTTACGGAGGTCGTCACGTTTGTACATCAACCGATAGTACTGCAGACTTGAATGGCGATGGGCAATGGTGCCATTCGCACTGCCAGAGGAAGAAGATGATGCCGAAGAAGTTGGCACGCCTGTCCCGTTGCGGTGGTCGTCTTCTTCCGATTCGCGTTCCACTTGAGTGCATTTGATGATCATAGGCGCCTCTGCACTTCGTTTGATAGTGATGCTATTGACGTCAATGCCTCCAATCTTGACAAGAGGATCCACTGGAAGTCGAAGCAAGGGTTTCTGAGATTCAGTATCCGTCGAGAGTTCCTTCATATTGGATTTCGACCCACTTCCATTGTCAACGACTCTGCCAAACAGATTCGAAGACTTGAGCTCATGCACAAGCGCCCGCTTGACTTCTTCAACTGGCACGCGTGGTGGAAGCTTCCACAACAAGTCCACAAACGTTTGGCCATTGAGCAACTGCTCCGCCACGTTCTCGTAGCGTTCGTGGCTTCCTCCAAAGCGTTCAATTGAAAGCCGATGATCATTGCGTGCAAGATGCAGCAGCAGACGCTGTCGCAACGAATCAAACCGCCGTCGACATCGATGGTCTTCTGCCATGACGGTCAACCCCCAGTACAGATCATAGCAAAAACGCACATCATTCGTGGCTTGACGAAGTAATGCTTGGCCCAGCGCACAATCGACTGCATTGGCTTCCACACTGATACTCTGCAACAAGATAGGCAGATAGCTGAGCCACTCGCGTTCGCTGGCATTGCGACTCAGTGCTTCGACGCAAAGGCTCCGAAGCCGGGTGTTGCGCACTGTATCGTCAGCGAGAATCTCAAGCGCTTCAATACTTCCAACTTCTCGCTGGCACAACCGGGAGCACATGGTGAGCATACACTTGTGTTGACGAGGACGTTGCACAATGTGCAGCACTTCATTGACCAATTCCCGCGTCTCGGGGCTCTGGTCGAGTTCACTTTCTTCGCTAAAATCAATTGCTTTGATCAACTGCACCAGCCATTTGGTGTGGCCCGCGAGAAACTGACGATTGATGAGCAACATGACTTTTTCTTTTGGTGAGAGTCGATGACTCGGCAAGTAATACTGGATCTGGCGAAAGGTCGACAAGCACATGACACTGGCGCGATGCCATTTGCGGCACACCTGGCCGAGTACGCGAAGCTCTTGCAGGTTGAATTCACATAACTCAAACACTTTCACCGTGTCTTGGTGTTGACGACGCTGCACCAGTGCGCAGGCGCAATCATCGCACACCCGTTGAAGCGCATCCCCACTGCGTCGCTCGTACACCGGTGAAGAAGCTCCAGTCGAACTGCTGCTTTTCGGAATTGCATGGTGCAATGGCACCGGCGAAGTTGCTGAATGGCTCGAAGTCAATCGTCCACTCCCGCTTGAACCGGTCAATGAACTGCTGCTCAACGAGCGCACACGACGTCCTGGAGTAAACTTCGTGATGATTTGCTGTTGCTGCAAGCGCTGCACTTCGAGAAGAAAGCGCTCTTCTCGTGACGGAGTCAAATCATCATGGATCTCGCCACGAGGAGTGCTCGCAATGCTACTGACGATAGGAACACCTCCAGTATTTGGTCCCGAGCCTAGAATATAGCCCCGAAGATTGCCCAGAACGTCAGTTGCGTTCGAGGTCAAAGCAGCGTAGGATGCCTGTGCTTGCAACACTGGTGTAGCCTCGTAGTCTGGTGGGATAACCACCCGTTGAGTTGAGCAATTCCCACAGAAAATGCGTCCGCAAGCACTGTGCACACTCAACACTGTGAGCAACCAAGTCTTTGTTCCGCAAACCTTGAACAAAAAGAAACCTTACCGACAGTGGTGTTTGCGAATTATCATCGTAAAGAACGTATGACACATGAAACAAGCATTGACCGCATCGTCCTGCACCCACGACGACAATCTGCGTGGTTGCACAAAGCGGTACACGTCTGTTCCCATGCCGTGCGAACGCGCAGCACTTGCCCAATCTTCGTCCGAGTCTTCGTCTTCTTCGTCCATTTCATCATCCTCATCCTCTTGTTCTTGATCATCCTCCACTTGATCTACTCTTCGGTCGCGTTGCAAACTGGTCGGCGTGTCGAGAGCTTCCTCAAGCTCGCCAACGGTCTGGCTGGTGGCGTTTTCGTGTGGAACGTCTCGAGACACCGCCGAAGAAGCGGTGGAAGCGGAATTGGGCCGTGAAGGACTGGATTCATTGCTGGCGTGGTCGTGTTCCTCGGCAGACTCGTACAGAGACCCCAACAACGACTTGTTGCGCTGGCGCAAATCCGATTGTTTCTTCTTGCGACTTCGCCGCTGGGAATGCAGGCTGCGCACTTCGAGAATCTGCGAAAAGCTTAGATCATTGGCACAAGACATGGCCGAAGACATGGGTGGTGGTTCTCGTGGACGGGACACGCGATGCGCTCGACTTTCCATTCGCTTGGTGGACTGGTTGCTCTGTTTTTCCTTCTTCCTTGTTGTGCTTCTTCTTCGTCTTCTTCTTCTGGACTCCACTTCACATTTAACCGCCAACAGCGATCAATATAAATAGCTATGCTAAGGCAATTTCAGCCAATGATTGCACTAGCTCTTGTGTCTCGCAGTGGTGATTGGACAAAAATCCCATGGTATGACCATCTGCTCTCGCAAAATGTCCTACTCTGCGAGAAGCAACCACTAGCGATCACCCAGAAGAAACCTGCCAGTGAGCCAGTGGGTCGGATGGCTGATTTCACGTCGCCGCTGGCTGCATTGTCGTTGGTTCCAGTGGTTCCAGAGTGCCAGGTAACGCGTTTGACGAATGGGCCAAGGATGACCCAATGCCAGGAGCTATCACGGTTTCAGCACGTCCACGAAGCTTCCTGGCCAAAGCCAGCGAAGGGTGGCGACGAGAAAGATCGGATCCTTTCACCACCAGTAGTGCCACCCAAAGCCATGGCGCAAGTCAGCCATTGCGAGGAACATCCAAAGTTGTCGCTTGCCAATGGATTGTTTGACGACTTGTTGCCACTGTGCTTTGGGTTTCTGGACCTTGCATCGTTGGCCAACTGCGCCAGAGTGAGTCGCCTCTGGCACCAACAACTTGAAACGCCACGCGTTTGGTGGCTTTGCTACAACACCAACTTTCGTCACCAACAAGACTTCTGTTTCTTACGCACTTGGTCTTCTTCGAAACAAGAAAAGGACGAGCACGAGGAAGAAGAAGAGTCTTCAAGTACTTTTGCTGCACGAGCCGCGGTCGTTCTTTCGCGGTGGAGCACCAAGCAAATCAAACGCTTGTGCATCCAGCGCCTTCGAATGCAATGGACCGTATCGTCGCGAGCCACTACGTGGATCCGTCACAATGGCAACATTTTGATGCACAATGACTCACTCTTGCGCAACTTTTTTGCTGGATCCATTGAGTCGCTGCGTAGTGAAAAGAATCTGGAACCACTGGCTTTTGGACTGCTGCTTGGCACAAGCGTGTGCTACTTTGAAGCGAGCTTCACGGGTTGCGGAAGTATTGGCATCGTCTCGATCTCATGCAAACGTGAGCGACTTGCGTATGGTTTTGGCTCGGAGAGCCACGTAGGCTGGTTCCCAGTGTCGTATGGGTACCACAGCGACAATGGCGCAGTGTACTGGAACGATGGTATCCAGTCGCCTGTTGGCGGCAACGACATGAGCTACGGACCGAGTTGGGGTCATCCTGTTATGCGTCATCACCTCAAACAGCCACGAGCCCCCAGTATTGTTGGATGTGGGTTCTTTATCGACACCAAACGACTGTTTTTCACTTTGAACGGGCGATTTCTAAAGTTTGTTCCGCTTGTAATCGATGCTTCCCGCGTGTATGCTGGAGCTGTGTCTCTTCATCAACTGGATGACACGGCTGAAATCAATTCCGGAAGAAATGCCTTTTGTTTTGACATTGAGAGCTTTGTGTTGCACGACTCGCTTGCTCGTTCTTCATCATCTCGCGCTAGTATTGTGACGGCAGCGTAACGACGTGATTGGTTTGTCTTGTAGACTTTTGCCCATTACATCCATAGATTGTTGTTGTTGCACGGTCTATTTGGGCGATCTCTCTGAACCTCGCCTCGATGCTTTCTCATGCTCTTGCGAGAAAGCTCACCTGCTCAAAGATCTCCACACCCGATCTCAGGCAATGTATCGCTTGCATTCTGCTTGTGTTAACGCTAATACCGGCAGAGGACTCTTACCAATAGAATACTCAAGTACGAGTCACCTCAATTCAACAAGCAAGTCGCATGGACAGACTGAACTGTGAGGTGATGCTAGCGCACGTCACCAACGCGTAGGTTGAAAAGAACCACAGCGGCAGCAGCAGTAGCAAATCAATCTGGTTGCTGCAGGTTTCGAGGATGCTTGTGCGCAAGGAGCAGGTGTGATAATCTCAGACGGCAAGAGTTCACTTCACTTGGTTGTAGCAATCGTTTACAAACGACCAAGTCAGGATGTGCAGAACACTGCTCGAGTCCAAGCACACCATGGAGCAATTGGGCCGTCCGCTGCACTTGTCATACGCTGTGTAGCAATCCAACCCTGTGATCGCTTGATTCTGATCCCCGTGGGGTACTCTCTCTGCAGGACGCATGACGCCTCCTGGTATGTCATTACCAAGTTCAAGGCGATGGCAGAGCAAGCCGGACAAAGCATCGAATACTTCAAGAGCCGCCGTGCCATTTCGTCCACTGATGACAAGAAACGTAGACGTACCCCACCAGCACAGCTGAGTGCTGCAGGCTCGTCCCATGCATTTGGGCGTTCGAATCATTTCCTGGCATGGCCGATGCAACGCCCACTTGCTGCGGCTTTGTTGGTCCTTCAGCATGCGCTTGAACACGTAGACATTACCCTGTCTGGCTGCGACCGCCACAAACATTTTGTCATGCGAGAATTGAATGCTGGTGACGCGTGGTGTTGCGAGAGTTGTTGCTAAAACGGTCGCATGTGAGACTCCTGAGGTATTATCTGTTGTGTCGGGTATCTTGGCGGTGTCGAACTCTTCACATGCGATTTCGTGAACAAAAAAGCGACCATCCATGGTGCCAACACCCAGAAACACTCCATCGCCAGCAAAAGTGACACAATTCACAACGATTTGCTCCACAGGCACGTTGACGAGTTCCATGTGGGACGGCGAAAGCGTCATTCGAAACACAAAGCAGCCGAAATTGGTGCCAATCGCGACGAAATACTTGGTTTTGGCATTGCTGGCAACGGACTCTTTTGCGTTGCTGGGATCTCGTTGGATTGCGTGGATCGCAATGGCATTGATGGCGTAGCGCAACTGAAACGTCGCAACACATTCCCATGCAGCCGATTGCGCGTCGTACCAGAGCAGCGTTTGGTCCGAAGTAACGACGAGAAAGCGACCGTCGTCGGACCATTCATGGCAGCAAACGCTGGTTGTCGGAGCGTTATGCAGCAGCGAGGAAGACTTGCAGGTCGTGTGCACTTCCAGTGACGTTTCCTTCTCGGAGCTCGTGGGTCCATTCGTCTTGCGTTCGTGGAATGGCATTTGCATGACCACTGCACTGGTATCGTGCACCAGCACACTAATCAGGCCATTGTTTACTTCTCGTTGCTTGCCAAAAGCCGCTTTCCGGACGCGCAGACTGCTGTTCCAACACGGAAATGCGCCACCCAACGCGCTCAAATCGGCCCGCTGCACATCAAACTCTTGGTGCATTAGGCTTTTTGTTGGTGGTGGTTGGGGTAGTTTGGTAAACATGTGCACCTTGCGCAGTATATTTTCGTAAATACTTGCTGGCATGGGCCTTTTTCATTGGTCCGCCTTTTGAACCAATCAGCATTCGGGTCGCGGGGGTCATTGGAGGTGCGCGCAAGCAAGCAAGCAAGCAGCCAGGCAAAGAGGATGGAAGACTCGTTGTACGATGAGTTTGGCAACTACATTGGACCGGAATTAGGCTCTAGCGAGGAAGAAGAAGAGTCGGAAGAAGAGCAATCCGAGGCTGAGTCAGAGCCCACGCGAAGCGATCAGGAGTCCAAGGTGCGGGCGCCTTTTTCTATTTCCCCATTCTTGTGGCTTCCGCCTCGACCCATCCATTGCCGAGGAGCACTAATACTGGTGATTGTGTGACGATGGATTGTAGGAAGAAGACGATGATGAAGACATGGATGGCTACAAGGTCCACGACGCCGCCAACGGCGTATCCTCCATGGTGGTGCACGGCAACTCCCTCGAAGACGACGGCAACGCCATCGTGTTGCACGAAGACAAGCAATACTACCCCGAAGCCCAAGAAGTGTTTGGCGATGCCGAGACCCTGGTCATGGAAGAAGACGCGCAGACCATTGAGACGCCCATTGTCGAACCAGTCAAGATCAAATCGTTCTCGGTGCTGGCCAAAGAAGTGCCCAAGACTACATACTCGACCGATTTCATGACCTCGTTGATGGATTGTCCATCATTGATTCGCAACGTTGCGGTGATTGGTAACCTACACCATGGCAAGACCTTATTCATGGATTTACTGGTGCAGCAGACCCATTTGGTCAAATGGGATCCGGCCAAAGAGACCCGGTACACCGATACACGTCAGGATGAGCAGGCGCGACGTGTCAGCATCAAGAGTACCCCGGTGTCGCTAGTGCTGCCGAGCTCCAAGGGCAAATCTTTTCTGATCAACCTTATTGATTGCCCTGGTCATGTGAACTTCTGTGACGAAACCACCGCGGCGCTACAGGTCGCTGACGGCGCCGTGCTGGTCGTGGATGCCATCGAAGGCGTCATGATGCACACCGAGACGCTCATCAAAAGCGCTTTGCGAGCCAATGTCAAGCTCAGTCTGGTCATCAACAAAGTGGATCGTCTCATCATTGAGCTTAAGTTGCCACCCAACGATGCGTATTTCAAGTTGCTGCACACCATTGAAGAAGTGAACGCCATCATTGAAGCCAACACACTAGCCAACTCGCAGGAACCAATGCAGCGACTTTCACCTGAATTGGGCAACGTGTGTTTTGCATCGGCTCAACACGGATGGAGCTTCACGCTCAAATCTTTTGCTCAAATCTACTCAGAGACCCATCCAGGAATCAATGCGGATCAGCTGGCCGCACGGTTGTGGGGAGACAAGTACTATTCTCCACAGACACGAACCTTCAAGAACAAACCGCCGTATGACAGTGCACCTCGCTCGTTTGTGCTATTTGTGCTGGAACCGCTGTACAAAATGTATTCAAAGGTACTCAGTGAAGACTCCCATTCTTTGGCAGCGTTTCTGAGATCCATGGGAATTCGTTTGCGAAAGGAGCAACTCAATCTGAATCCAAAGCCACTCCTCAAGCTCGTACTTGCGCAATTTGTTGGCGTGGAAGCCCACGGCTTTGTCGATATGGTTGTGGACCACGTTCCTTCGCCGATCGCTACGGCACGAGCAAAGGTGCAGCGCTTGTACACTGGGTCCCAAGACGACACTTTGTCAGTTGTTCAGGGCATGCATCGATGTGATCCAAAGGCACCGCTCATGATGAGCATCGTCAAGCTTTATTCTTCACCAGACGGAACAACTTTCAGTGCATTTGGGCGTGTATACTCGGGTGAAGTCAAACAGGGCCAACAAGTGCGTGTTCTTGGCGAAGCCTACAGTGCAGAAGATGATGAAGACATGTGCACACGAACGATCGAGTCGATTGCAGTGCCTGAAGGGCGATACAAGATCGAAGTCAATCGTGCCCCAGCCGGGAATCTTGTCTTGCTCGAGGGTATCGATGCCTCCATCAGTAAGAGCACCACAGTCACCGATGCCAGTGAAGACTTGCTGCAAGATGAAGAGATTGGGATTTTCGAACCGCTTGTGAAATCATTTGGTACGTGTGCTACAATGAAACTGGCTGTGGAGCCACTGAACCCGGCGGAGCTTCCCAAAATGCTCGAAGGGCTTCGGAAGATCAACAAATCGTACCCGCTTGTACGCACCAAGGTTGAAGAAAGCGGGGAACACGTCATTCTCTGTACGGGTGAATTGGCGGCCGATTGTATTCTGCATGACCTGAGAAAAATGTACTCAGATATTGAGATCAAGGTCGCAGACCCCGTGGTTGCGTTCTGTGAAACAGTGGCTGAGACCTCTTCTGTCCAGTAAGTACCTCGTGGGGTCTTGATGGTATTTTTCGGGATCAAAAGAATGCTCAGGATGTTGTCTGTAAACGTGATTTACGTAGATGCTTTGCCGAGACACCCAACCGAAAGAACAAACTCACGATGATCAGTGAACCGCTGGACGCAGGCTTGGCGCAGGATATCGAGAGCGGTGTCATTCACCTCAATGTGAGTAATTCTGGGTAGCTTTGCTGTGGTACGATTCTTTTTCGCTCATATTCTTGATAACACCAGCAACCTCGCAAAGAAGTCGCGTCGTTCTTCCAATCCAAGTACAAGTGGGATGTTCTCGCTGCTCGAAGTGTATGGGCGTTTGGTGCGGATTCCTCGGGGCCCAATGTGCTCTTGGACGACACTTTGGCGACAGAAGTAGACAAACAAGCGCTTGCGAGTATCAAAGACAGTGTGGTGCAAGGGTTCCAGTGGAGTTGCCGGGAAGGACCGCTTTGTGACGAGCCCATTCGATCGACCAAGTTCAAGATTCTGGATGCCGTGGTGGCAAGTGAACCGATCCATCGTGGTGGCGGTCAAGTCATTCCAACGGCGCGACGCGTCGCGTATTCGGCCTTTCTGACAGCCACTCCACGGCTTCTCGAGCCCATTTATGCCTTGGAGATCCAGTGTCCGGCCGATCTCGTGGCTTCATTGTACCAAGTGCTCTCCAAGCGTCGCGGCCACATCACTCATGATGCCCCCAAGGCTGGGTCGCCCCTGTACACCGTGCGGGGCTTTGTGCCGGTGGTCGAGTCTTTTGGTTTGGAATGCGACTTGCGCGTGTTCACCCAGGGCCAGGCCTTTGTGACCCAGCACTTTGACCATTGGGCTGTGGTGCCTGGTGATCCGTTGGATTCGAGCATTGTGTTGCGTCCATTGGAGCCCGCGCAGGTAAATGAACTGGCGCGGGAGTTTATGATCAAGACTCGTCGTCGCAAGGGGCTCAGTGAAGACGTCAACGTGAGCAAATACTTCGATGAGCCCATGCTTCAAGAGCTCAACAAACACGAAGTCGAGTTGCGCAATCTGCTCTAATTCTTTCTCCTCAATATAACACAAAACGAGTCGGTTGTTGTTGTTGTGGTTGTGGATTCAATTAACACTCTTGGTGGTGGTCATTCACTTGACCTACCAGTGTTTGTTATTATTGACCAATCACCAGCCACGAACGATGATCCATGAGATGACCTACTTGTGCCTAGGATGCCGCCCAGGGGGTGAGAAGGTTGCGAGTGAAGAAGAGATGGCGATCGAAGTGGTTTGCGTGGATGAAACCAAGCGACGCATCGAGTGGATGCAAGTGCAACCGTTGGCCCTTCCACTGGCCGATCTCATGGCTTTATTGGCATGGAAAGAGCAGGGCCAAGTGGTGGTCTGTGGCGACTGCTTCTGCGCAGGTTCTCTCAAAGAGTCCAAGTGTATAAAGTGCCAAGTGACGCAGTTGCTGACGGACCAGGCCATTGCGTTCACTACCAGCAACAGCAAAAGCTCCGAAGTCCACGAGAACCAACTGTTTGCATTTGAAGAACTCTTTGACGCGAGCTCCCAGCACCGCATGCGACAGGGCCAAGTGAGCCAAACGACGCGGGATTCCATCGCCCTGGCGGTAAAACAAATGGGTTTATTGCGCCAATTGCGCCATCAGTTTGCGTTTCAATTGATTGCCCAACGGCTCGAACGCCGCCATTTGAGGTGTCAACTGGAATGCACTTCTTTTTGCACAAATGTGATTCTTTTGTCAACTGAACGGTCACACAGAATTCACAAACGTTTTTGCGCTTTTGCGATGGAAACTAGACTCAATGAAGCTGCACGTCACGTTTTGAGCCATTTTGAGACTTGTGGAAGCGATGCATCCATTCAGTTTACAGACGGAGTGCAACATCCGCCACGAAGACTCACTTTGCGACGCTTTTTGACACGAACGCACACTTCGATTGGAACCCAGCTGCTGCGTGAGGTAGAATATGAGCATTTCGTCAAGTGAATGCATGCGATAACGTCTGAAGGAATCATTTTATGTGTATGCGTGGCATGGACATTTTTGCCAGTGGATTGACCAACCTTCAGTGGAACTGGAAGCAATCGGTCGTCGCCATGCTCTGATCGCCTGCGTGTTGGACGACCAGAGGATGCGAACCCAACTACAGGTGAGTGGAACGAGGAAGGGCCCCGCTGCGACTGTTAATTGAATCGGTCTATTTGTTCAAAAGAGCTTTTTGATAGCGCACCAGCGCTTGGGACGCGATCTGTTTGGTCGCCAAGTTAATTCGTCGGTGAGAGAGAAAGAGTTGTCTTTTGCATTCATCTTCCAAAGCGCCAATGGCTTGTGTGCGTAACATTTCTCTGTAGCATTTCGCTGCTTTTGCATCGCTGTTGCAAGACTTGAGGAAGGTACGCTACCCCGTCCGATGTGACAACTCGCCCTTCACTTGACTGTTGCTGATTTGTCGTTTGTCATCGTTGGTTAGCTGGTTCACGCCAAAGCATTCGAAAAACACCATGACAACGCAGTAGTCGCGCAGTTTGTGGATCCATGCCGTAGACTCTTGGAGCGGCTCAGGCCCTTTGAGGCGGTGATCCACGAGCAACTCGACATCAAACACCAAGTGGAGCTGAAAGCGGACAATCCTCAAGCGACCGCTGCAAGTTCTTCTCGGCTTTGGCAATCAACCACTTGTGTCGCGGAGTTGAAGACTCTTCAATGCAAATGCGAGTCGGACATCCATGTGGCTGCCGCACAAGTAAGCCCTACTGAGCCTGGTTCTTCGCGATCGCATTCCTGCGGTTGTGCGATGCGTAACTTGTTAACTGAATAGGTCGCGGCCTCGCTTCAACTCAATGCTAAACGAGTCAAAGTGCTGTTGGATGACGAGATCTATGGCGTTGTGCTCCGTGTGTCGCGAAGCGAAGCACATCGCATCAACCGAACCGACACATGTCAAATGTTGAGAACCTACGCGAGCGGTGTACTGTTCTCCACGTCTACCATCCAGCGGTTGGCAGCCCAGTGGAAGAGTCTACAGGTTGCCCAACGTACGTTAATGCAATCGGTCATTCAGGAACTAGTCCATGCCGCCCAACAAGAGTCTGTTCACCAGCTAATCGAGGTACGATGAGGTCGCTCCATAGTCACACCAACAACTGAGCTTTTGATATTTTGCCATATGCAGCAACTGTACTGCCTAGTTGCAAAGGTGGATGCGATCATGTCCTTAGCGCTTGTAGCGCATGAGAATGGGTTTGTTCGACCTCAATTGGTGCCTAGTGAGTCGAACCAGATGCACCTGGAGCTCCAAGGCGTGTTCCATCCCTGGCAAAACGCTGTCGCCTGTCATGATGAAGCATCTTGCGATGAGCACAACAACGTCATCCACGATAAGATAGCGCTGTCGCGAGGATCTACTGCTGAGACGAGGCTGTTGTTGTTGCTGCCTCATGCTTCGTCGACCTCCAACCCAAGGTCAGGTTGTTCTCCTCAAGACCTGCTACCTCTAGTGGGTCTCATTGTGTGGCTCAACCAGATTGGTAGCTTTGTGCCTTGCCAACACGCCAAGCTCACATTGTTTGACTCGCTGTTGCTTCGAAGTGGCGCGAACGATGCCCAGGTGCAGGGCCAATCGACGTTTCTGCGGGAAATGATGGCCATAACGTCGATTCTTCATCAAACTGCTCACTCGTCTGCGTCTCTTGTGTTGTTGGATGAACTCTGTCACGGCACTTGCCATGAAGAAGCGGTGGCTCTGGCCCAGGCCATCTGTGAACACTTGATCGACAAAAGCCATGGTCTTGTGTTGTTGTCCACCCACCTGCAAGAGCTTCACAAGTCGCTGAGTTCCAATCCTCAAGTCGGCGTTTTGACTATGTCGCATCTCCAACCAAACACCAAGAAATGCACGAAGAGACGACTTGTATCACCAAACGACCGACAACCCGTTGCCAATCCAGAGGACTCTTGCACTTTCGAGCTGATGGAGCACTTGGACTTTCCGCCCCGGTGCTTGGAATTGATTCAAGAAGAACTCATGAGACGTCAGCAAAACAGATGAAGACGTTGTTGGCTTTGTCGTGACAGCATCGTCGAGTTATCCATGCTCTTGAGTGGAATCCTCGATGAACTGAATGCCAAGAAAGGACAAAGATCTTCGGATCGGATCAATCACTTGGCTTCACTTGCAGAGTTTCTCTCCACCCGAGATGTGAACGAGATGGAGGTCGTTGCCAGTCGAACATGAACATGACTATAAGGACTGCCACGTTCGAGACTGCTATGACACGTAGTGCTAAAGCGGTTCAATTCCAATGGCATGGACTACATCTCTGTGAGAGAGACGTCAGGTGGGTGTGGCAGATCAAGCGTTAAGAAGACGGATGCATGGTAATTTCTTTTGGTGGTTTTGTCGGCAGTGATCAATCCATCTTTTTGCGTTTCTTTCTTCACGCGGGTCAGACAAGATCCATCCGACAAGACCATTGTCACGGCGGCGTCTACCAACCAACGAGAGCTGAAAGCATGCATTGTGTTTGATATCAATGGGAATCCAAGTCCTCGATTTGTCGATGCTGGAACGCTGCATCTCTGCGATGATCCACCGTCAAATGGGGGCCTTCCCGAGTCCCCATGTGGTCTGGTTTGACTCGATCCACAAAGCAGAGAATCACATGACCGTGTTCGTGACTGGATGGGAGCTGAAGAGTTGCAAGAAGCAATGGTGTATGTGGAAGCTCGAGGGGTCACTCGACGTGGTGACTCGACGATTTGAGCTCTTTGGGGGCGTTGCACGGCTGCCTGCGAAGGATGGCCCTGTTGGAGGACGTGAAGGAATATGCTTTGACGAGGAGTTTCCCATTGATCGTGGTGGTGCGCATTTCCTATGACAGTATGGTGCGAGCAAAGAACCATTTTTCGCAACCATGAAGAGTTGCAGCAAGACTGGTTGATCAATGGCATCAAGAGCATGTCAAGGACTTGCATGGTGGTTAGATGGTCTCGTCCAAGCTGCTTTGCTTGCTCCAAAGAGTGTTAAGAAGTGACGCATGCGAGTTGGAAGATGATTGAGCATGTGCATGTTTTGTTGGACGATCTACTGGTGCACGATAGCCATTTCGAGCTCTTTGGTGACGTGCAGTTGTCGCAGGTGGACAATGTATCATCCGGTAGTTGCGACACAACTACCGTCCAGGCAGGTGCCCGGTAATGATGCCCACAAGATCTCTTTTGGAGCATACAACGAAGACATGGACCTGCTTCAAGAGAAAACCCTTGCAGGCTGCTTTGCCGCGATCTTCCAAGCTTTGGAGTGGGGAAGGAGTCGTTTGATGGAGAGCTGCAGCCAGTTGGCAAGATTCGTGGGTGTCATCATCCTATGGGCATCGTAGACTCTTCATCACATCAGTACCTTGCTGGTCAAGAGGACAGTGCTGTGCTCATTTGCCTTTCGATTGGTCTGGAGTGGCAGACTGCGAGGAGTATCCTGCGTGACATGAATCCCGACGTCAAATTGTAGATGGAGGTCCAAAGCTGAAACTGGTTCACGTGGTCGCTAAATTGCTTTAGGCTTCGACCGTGCGACAGGATCAACACATAACGAAGGTAGCATTTCTCAGTGGTTCTCACGTCGCATGTTGATGCCAGCGAGGCATTCGATCGGATCTGCGAGGCTGGAGAACTCCATGTGCTAGCCACGGCATTGAAAGGAAGACATGTTTGAACCGTATATAATACCGCTGTGAAGACGGGGTACCTTATGGGGCGTGATGGGCGTCATGAGCCTTGGACACGTTTTCTATTACTACGATGGAATTGGCATCCGATCCCGCAATCAACGTATCCGACTCGACATGAAGATCCAGCGCATTCCAGGCTAAGAAGCTGTTGGCCAGCGGCTGTACTTGAAGGTTGGCACCTGTGGTACTCGAAGATGCTGAAGAAGAAGTCGCAAAGCTTTGGAGGTGTGCCGTAGTGCCCCGCGGTTGTGGATACATTTCGTATTCAATCGGCGCATGCGCATGTTTGCCATGGTGGAAATCCCACGAGAGCACGGTGTGATCTTCGCTGGCAGAGTACAAGTGACGGGGTGACGACGAATGCAATTTGAGCGCGCTCACTGGGTGAAGCAAACAACAAACAGACCCAGTACATCAGGCTACCAGTTGGATTGGCCCACTTTTAGTACGATCGTTTCCACCTACCAGCAAGTTGATGGTTCTTTTCGGTGCGGAATGGCGAGTCCAATCGGCGTTGATCCCAAAAGCAGACGCGGCCATCATTGGTTCCGGTGATCAGTAGTTCAGGTCGCGTCGGATGGGTTTCCACGCACGTCAGAATCGCCTTGAGGTTGGTGCTGCCATCGCGATAAGAAAGCAGTGTGAGCAAACCCAAAAGTATCGCCTCCATCCAACAAGAAAACCCCACTCCGATGCCACGGCCACTGGGAATGCCTTGTTGCTCGTGATATCCCAGATCTTGAGCTGGCTTCCAGGAGTCGAACTGCAGTCCAAACCATCAACGTGATGAGTAACACTTCGAGTAGAAATCCTTGAAAGCATTCGTACCCGACGGTCGCCACGAGTTGTTCGGACCCGAGGATCTTGAGATCGTTGATCGGAAGTCGCGAGTTGGTTCCGTTAGCCACTGATAGAGAGGGGTAGCACAAACATCGAGAGATCCCATTTAGTACCCGTTCCAAAGACATCGGTTCTTTGTGCTTTCGTGTTTGCTGGTTTACCGATCTTTTCCATGGACAAATGGTCGTCCAACTTGAGCCACGCGACGCTGCCGTCTTCACTAGCGCTCACAGCACAGCGTGCACTAGCGCGCACATCAAGACATGTTGCCGCTGCAGTGAACAGCTTTTCCCATTGCGGAATGGACTGAAATGCATCCATTCGTGTGGGTCAGTTCGTCCTGCTTCGCACGCGACCTTTGCATTGCCAGTACCCGCCATTCATCCAGGCCTACCCACCAGTTGCTCAAAGGCTTCGACATTGTCCTGCAGATCGTCCCACTTGAAGCACTGGATGCTTCCAGTCGATGACGCGCTCAGCAAGAAATCCTGGTCGTCCATGGCGCCTACAAACCCCAGCGCCAGTACGTCGCCGTCATGGGGGATCTGCACCAACGGCACCAGCTCGCAGCCACTGGTCGTTGCGTTGTCGGCGTCGTTGGAAGCAGCAGCAGGAGTAGTAGCAGCACCAGCACCGCCACCATTGGCAAATTCTCGACGTAGTTCTTGTTCTTCTTTGTTGGCCACCACCGGAAGCGAAATGCTGATGTGGTTGGTCTGTTGTCCATTCAGTCAGTTCCCATACGTTGCTTGGCGCCAGCATTCCTTGTTGTTTTGTAAATGTACCTGGGTGTCCCACGAGCCCAAAGCCACCAGTGGAAGCGTTTTGGAAAACTCCAAACGATGCAAAGGCGCAAATTCACGTAAAAAACACAGTGAACGCGTTGGAGCATCCACAAAATGCGTCGACACGCGGCAACTGGCGCACGCCATTGTCAATTGGGGGGAAAAGGACCTGTATAATTTGGACCAAAAGTATACATGTTGGGTTCCCCCCCCCCCTGTTAAGTTGCGATCCGGAGCGTATAGTGTAGTACAAGCAACTTTACCATAGTGTATAGTCAACCCCCAAGCGACACATGGACGACGACACCATGAGCAGCAGCGAGCCAGCGGTTCCAAGTGAGCCAGCGATCGATGCTGAACGCACGGCGCTTTGGAAAAAGCAGAGCAAACAGCTGAAAGCCAAAGACATTGTCAAGAAACTCGACGCCATCGCGTTTTGTGCCCAGGACGAACTGTTTGTGCGTCAACAACCCGAGATCGCAAGCCAATTGATCACGTTTGTGACCCGCACCAAAGTGAGCGATGGACAATCACGATCGGGTGCATTGTGCACTTCACCATGCAGTTGCTTGCTGGCGGATAGTGGTGGTGGGATGTTGACCATGGAAAGCGTTATGTGATGTGCATAGGTGCCCGAGGTCGTGACCGAGTCGTTGCGTGTGTTTGATGCTTTGGTGGCGACCCCCGGGGATGCCACGATCCATGGCGACCTGAACGCTCAGTTTTTTCTGCAACAAGCGATCGCACCCGAGAGTTCATGGAAAGCGTTGGATCCATTTTTGAGTGTGATCACTTCTTCGCAAATCGAGGAGCAAGTCAAAGTGCGTTTCGACTTGTGAAGCCTTTCGCGTTGAGTCACTAAATTCTGTCTTGTTCGCCCTAGCTTTTGTCTCTTCAGGTGTACCAGCGGATGCTGCAATGCACCGAGCGAATCAACGGCGGCGACCAATTGCTCGTTCAACTGCAAATTCTGTGCCATCCGTTCAAACCAATCGCGAACGGACTCAATTCGCCCAACGAAGAAGTTCAAGCAGGCGCGCTCGGATGCTTGACACAGTTGTTGCGTGTGCCTCCTGCGTCCAACAATTCAGCGTCAGCTTCGACTGCAGCAAATACACCAAATTCGTGCAGCGGGTTCTTTGATGAATTTGACAAGTTTGACATTTTGTCCAAAGCTCTGATGTTGTTCACGACGCTGCCGGTGCCTGGTGCCGA
This sequence comes from Paralagenidium karlingii, assembly GCA_027475765.1. Taxonomy (NCBI): domain Eukaryota; phylum Oomycota; class Peronosporomycetes; genus Paralagenidium; species Paralagenidium karlingii. The sequence goes on from JAMFLO010000255.1 coordinate 44,057, forward strand.
AGTCTCTCTGTGCTGCCATGTTCCGTTTCTCGGGTTCATGGCCAACCTCTGTCTGAGTGGTACGTGGCTGTGTTGTGTACTCTCTTGTGCGACTCGATGTCACTGATTTGGTTATCAATGTCATCCAAAGCGAGAGGCAGAACACTCGTCAAGAACAAACCCAACACGTTGACCATTCTCACCAATGAATTGGAGTTTTTGGTGGCGCAACGCAATGTTTTGGTCACATTTCAAGCGGAAAACGAAGACATCGACGACACCAGCGGCGTGACACAAGAACTCGACTGGTTTTATCAAAGCGCACAGCATTTTTGTGAGCTGCTAGCACGACTCATCTTTGCACGAGGTCAAGTCTCAGCCACAGGCTCGCCACAACAACAACAACAACGACAACAGGAGACACAGGTTGACGTGCTTCAGGTTCCGGATGAACAGAATGAAATGTGGATCGGCTTTGTCGTGGCATCTATGCCGTTGCTGCTTCAACTCGTCGAGTACACCAGTCCGCATCAACAACAGGCCTCGACGTCCGTGGAACCGAGTCAAGTCCAAATCGAGTGTATGGCTCCGTTGTTGATGTCTTTGGGCCATTTGCTAGAACTAAATGACCAAATCCGCCACGAAGCCAAACAAAAAGGTGTGATGCCAATGGTTGCCCGCTGTCTTCGCGCAAAGCGTGAAGCGACTCGTCAAGTTGCAGAGCGTTTACTGCATCTCTGCAGCGTCACGACCAGCGGTAAGGCTGCAAGCAACTCCATAACTGATCAACCAGATCCATCACCGAACGAAGCCACTGCAACTACGGCACCAGTATCAGGAGATTTGGACCCGCAACTCTTCTTTGGCATGCAGGTGGACGGTAAAGACGAGCTCTCCGCACTTCTGACCGTCGAGACACTGCTGGACCTGATGGATCCAGCGCTTGACTCGGCCTCGACATTTCGGGTCGTGCGGTTCACAAGTCGTTTGCTGCAAGTGGAGGCCACCGCCAAATCGTTTGGTGCCAAAACGATGGACAAACTGCTTGCGTTGTTGGCGATCGTGCCACAAGACGAACGCAAGGCTGCCTTTGTTGCCTATTTGGCCAAGTCCATTGCGTTAATCGCTGCGCAGAGTGGAGAAGCATGTGACATTGCAGGCAGCGAAGGACGCAACCCGGTGGCGTTTCTCGTCGAGTTTTTACGTGAGCGCTTGCTACCTTCTGCATATGATCCAGTTATCAATGGAACCGATAGCATCAACTCAGAACCCCACAAGGAAGGCGCTGCATCACTGGATTTGCTGGAGATACGCATGTTTCCGTTGCATTGGGGAGATAACGCCATCGTGGCGCAGTGCTTCGATACGAAGCAAATGACACTCGAACCGATGGATGCCCTCGTGTGGGTCACGCGGAGTCTGCAGGCTCTCGCAAATGGACTAGTTAAGAACAACGCAGCAAGCGGAGTGCTCCCAGACATTGGTGAATCCATTGCGCGTGCAGCTGCTGAGTCTACAGCCAGCGCGACAACGGCCACACCTTCAGCGGCTGCAGGTTCCAAAAATGCATCGGCGTCCAAGCGAAAAGACATTCGAAGCACCGCCGGACCGTCCGGAGAAGCCATCGCTAGAAGCATCGTGGAGAAAGCTCTGGACTGGCTGCAATTGCTCGACCATTCGGTGCACCACAGCGCATGTTGTATCGAGTTGCTCAAATTGTTGCAGGTGCTGATGGCGATCCCTGGGGCAAAAAGATACTTTCTTGCACAAATTGAGAAACAACGGAGCCAGCAACAAACGCCAGACGTTATGTCCGTGGTGTTGCCGACCCCTTCATCGGCTTCGGCTTCGGCCTCGTCGACTCCGCTCACCTCGCCACGTACTGTGGATCCCAGTCAAATCCAGCAACAAAAGGTTCCTCCGGTGCAAACGGAAGGCCTTGGTGCGTCGTTGGTGATCTCAACCCTTGCATCCGACTCCGACCACGAATTCGAACCGGAGCCCAGTGGCTTTGGTTTGCTGAGATGGCCCTTGTTACCCAAGATGACCCGCAACACAGTGCATTTCGCGCTGATTTCGCCCGTGATGCAAGTGCTGGAACTTGGCGAGTGTTCCTTTGAGCTTGTCGAAGCTGCCGTCCGGGTGTTGACGGCGCTGACGAGCGAAGAACCGCTTGCGAGTGAACCCGTCGGCGGTGCGCCCGGTAATGCAGCAACCACCCCGGCCAACACTAGTTCAAAGACTGCCGTTGACACACCCAGCCTAGAAACCCAAGTGCTCTGCGATGAGGATCGCTTTGTCAATGCTTTGGTGGCTTCGGGGCTACTGGTGACGTTGATCTCGTTCTTGGACAAACTGCGCGCGTTCACCACGCCACCCGATAGCGAATTGTGGTTTGACTCGTTTGAGAGCTGTCTGGAACGCCTGGTGGCAAAGTGCATCACGTTGGGTCGCATCAAGCACGAAATGGTGCAAAAGCTTTTGTCACCATCTGCTTCTACATTGGATGACCTGGCTTCTTCGAGTGGTGCATTAACGCCGCATACTCCCAATGGGAATCAACCGCCGCCAAAGAGCATGACCCCAGCGAGCCCCACTACGGCTCGACGCACCACAGCGTCCGCACCAGTTCCCTCAACGCCGGCGCCAGCGTTGAACACTGCGCCACTGGAAGTGCAGGACCTGTGGGCCAAGCTTTTGGATGTTCCACGCGACGTGCCGCGGTTGAATCATTTTGGTTACTCGGCACTGATGATGTCGACCGAGTTGGGTCGTGTGCGGTTCATCAAAGAGCTGCTGACCAGTGGTGTGAGCACCGAAACTTGTGACCAAGATGGCACTTCACCACTAATGCTGGCACTTTTGTCGGGCAACAGTGAAGCCATCAATATGCTATTTGATGCCAAGGCCAATGTCGACACCATGAACCGCTATGAAGTGACCGTCTGGCAGTGTTGTCTGATGTCTCCGGCTCATTCCGTCGATGCACGGTACTTGGATCGCCTGCCCCTCGACGATCATCTACATCAGGCGCCATGGGAAGCGCTTCAACAACGCAATGCGCTTCAAGCAGCCGCGTTCTTTGTGCCTCGCTGCCTTGACGCAGGCGTTGATGTCAACATCTCGGATTGTGACGGGAGTTTTCCATTGCATCTGCTAGTGTCTCGTGCGCACTTACGCAAACGCATTCGTGGTCGAACCGTCGGATTTCTCTACCACAGCCAACGAGCAGCACCAGCATTGACCGACATGGTGGAGCAATTGTTGGCGTGTGGCGCCAAAGTGCAGGTGTACAACCGTGTCGGCCAGACTCCGCTTCAGCTCGCTTTGCTGTATGGCCACGCTGACATTGCTCAGTTACTCTTACGACACGGCACCAACCCCAATAGCATCGATGCCTTTGGCTGGAATGCATTCCATTACTTGTGCCTGGGCTTTTGTGGCCCGGAAGAGACACTGACGATTCTGAACCGGATGCTGCAAATCTGCCAACTCCATGAGGTCGTCGAGGGCCACCACCTCGATTTGCGCAAGGGCAAAAGCGTTCAGGCCAAGGTCCAACTGGAAATGGATTTGTTGCTTGACGAAGCACTTCAGGACATTCTGCAACCTCGTGCGTTGACCCGCAAGTTTGCGTCGATTCAGCAAGTCTTGGGGCAAGTCTCTCGTGCTGGTTTTTGTCCGCTGCATATCGCGTGTGGTGCCGTTGTTTTTGACGAACAAGTGGCGCTAGAGGACGAAATGTATCGCCAGTTTGCGTTGAATGGGCCGACGACCCGCGTCGAGATCGTGCGCTTTCTCAAGAAAGAAGCACACGTCGATCTCTCCGTCAAGAGCACGGGAGGTCTCAATGCACTGCATCTGGCAGCCAAAACAGATCAAGCTGGCTCCAACGCGGCGTTGATTGAGTTTCTGCTTGCAGAAAAAGTTGATGCCAACGCAGTGTATGAGGTGGCTCCTGGTGGTGAACCCACCTCTGGACAAGCTCCTTGGGAGCCAAGACTCTTGTCAGAGGGTAGCATCGTGACCTACACTTCATCAAGCGCTGAAAGCACCTCGCAGTGCTGTGTTGCACGACGAAGAGCCAACGGCACATACGACTTGTTGGTGCACAGTCAGTCTGAACTGGTGCTTCAGGTACCTCGAAATGCGCTCAAGCTAGTCCAGTGTGACCGCAAGAATGGCGCAGAGGAGATTCGACCCGACGATGACCGATCACAGGAACAGGTGCTTTTTAATAGCCAGCCCTTTTGCGTGACGCCGCTGCACTTCGCTCTTGCCTGCAGTGATGAATCATCGCAGATTCTCTTATCCAGTAGTCAAGTCAAACTTCAAGCAGAAGGAGCTGATGTACCCGTGTTGGCGTTAGCTTGCGCGTGCCGCCGAGACCTCGTGGTCATCTCCAAACTCATCAATGAACAAGCGAACGTTCGCGTACAACTGGGCACGAATCCTGCGTCCACGGCACTTCACTATGCTGTGCAGCATCGCGAGTATCCAGTGGTTCAAGAACTGTTGAGTCATCCGCAACACGTGAGTGTCCACGTTAAAAGGCTCGGGGACGGGTTCACTGCGTTGCATTTGGCTTGCAGCCCAAACCATGGAGCATTGGATGCCAAAATCGCGTGGTTGTTAATTGAATCGGGAGCCTCACTGGTTGAACCCGCCGAAGATGGTGTGACAACGGCGTTACGGTTGCTGGTGCAAGCAAGAGAATTGAGTCTTCTGACACGACTGGTGGAGACCAAGAAGCTCACCGGCGACATGGTACTTGACAAGAGCGTTGGTGATGGGGTATCACTTGTGGATTTTGCTCAACAGCAGCACCAAACGATCGTTTCTGCAGATATTGAAGCACCAGCAGAGCAGCAGCAACAACGACAACCAGACGAAGTCGAGAAAGCAGCTCAAGTCGCAGCGTTGCTGCTCCACCTCAGCCATGGAGAGACTCGGACGAGTGGGACACAAGGCCACGCCCCCAAACAGCCTTTGGACGACTTTTTACCAACCCCATGCGATGAGATTTCGCATGAGGAACCAGTAAATGTCGTCTTTACGATAGGCGACCCATGAGCACCTATTCAGTTAACACACGAGCAAGAATCCAAGAACAAGAAAAGCTCCCCGTCCGGGAATTGAACCCGGGTCACCCGCGTGACAGGCGGGTATACTAGCCACTATACTAACGAGGAAGTGATACCATGAAGTGTTACAATAAGGACCTATACGTGAATCCAGGAAGGAGGTTGGTTGCCTGTTTGATGGATTGATTGGGTTGATGACTCGCAAGACCACAAGTTCCAAGCCAGCTGGTGCCATGGAACTTGGGGACAACCCATTGATTTGTGGGCGAGGCGACTTGCAGTTGAAGCACGGATGACAATGGAGATGAACCCCCCCAACCAACTGATGTGTGACCTTTTTCTTTGTTTTCTTTGTTCATGGTCAGCTGAGTGAATCAACGTGGTAGTCCAAACGTCGTCCATGATGGTGGTGTTGTCTTCCAACGTGTCTTGTTGACATGGTGTTCAAGAAACGTGTCGTACGCAGTAGTCAAGATGCGAGATGGAGCATCTTACGAAATCCAGTAAAGTGGATGGCATTTGGCATCTGATCCGTCTGATCCTTGCTGAGGTGGCGTGGATCGATGATGTCTCATGCCCAATTGCGAATGGATTTGAGCTGATGGATGGATCTACCAGCTGCAGCCAGTTTGTTCTTTAGCTGCTGCTGCTTTTGCAATCGTTCTTCACTCTCATTTCTTCATTGGCTCGGCCAAGTGACATTTCCTCCTCCCACGCTTCCTTGTACTCCAGTCAATCCTATTCAGTAGTTACCTTGAAGCATGAAGCTCTTGACATCCCTTTTGCTCGCGTGTTTGGCTTCGACAACCTCCTGTGGCAAACCCAAAGACCAATCCCAATCGACCACTCAACACAAAGTCAAGCCCACGACCCAACCACCGACTCCGACGCCACCACCATCCAAGAAATGCTTCCCTGAAGGTTTTCTCATTGGCACCGCCACGGCCTCCGCACAAGTCGAAGGCGGATGGAACGAACTCGGACGCACCACCTCTATCTGGGACGACTTTTGCCGTGAAAAAGATGGCGTC